>JADKXX010009973.1:0-95082 GCA_017310255.1 Butorides virescens
AGGGGGAGTGGAGTTGATTTGTTTACAGGGGGAGTGGAGTTGATTTGTTTACATTTCTTTCCCCTCTCCCTGTGACAGGTACGGACATTTTTCTGGCATTAACCGTAAGGTTCAGCTGACCTATCTGCCTCATGGACACCCAAAAGCTGCAAGTGAAGATGAAGGTAAAGAAATCTGATGTTGCTGCCATGATCTTAAAGCCTGGTGTTCAAGAGTGCGTGCAGCTATCCTGCCTACATGGGTCTCTGGACGTGCAAGCAAAACTGGTGACCCATATCTTATTTTGGCTCACATCATACGAAGGGCTGGAGTGATGCATAACGTAGTGTACCCATGTACCCTGGGTGGTGCCACAGGGCTTACACGTCCCATTTCATGAGTGTCAGCCCATACCTTCAAGTGTATCCCCCAAGCTGGGGATTTTGGGTCAGGCTTGTGTTGAGAACGCTTTGCAAGGTGCTGATGACAACCGCTTCTTCCTGCCCCCCTCTCCCCCCGCAAGCGCAGCTTTTTGATCTGATGTAGTGAGTACCTGTTTGCCTCCTAGAAGCTCGCCGAGAATCTTCCCCCTCCCTTCTCCTGGTGCTGAAGTGGGGTGGAGAGCTGACGCCAGCAGGAAGAGTCCAGGCAGAAGAGCTGGGGCGAGCCTTTCGCTGTATGTACCCTGGTGGCCAAGGTGAGCTTCGTCCACGTATCCCTGGTCCTGCCCTGTGACTACGCCAGGCTGCCCAGCGCGGGTGACTGGTCACCGGCGTGAGGGATGCTCAGGCATCCGTGGGCTGTGTGACTCGGGTCACGGCTCGTTTTGTTCGTTTGAGTTGACGTGGTAAGGATAAATAATTGAAGTGAATTCGGAGATCCCCAAGCTGGGTAGAGATGTCTGCTGCAGTGGTTAGACTTTAGTTTGTCTTGGAGTGCAACAGCATTCTTCCAACCCGCGTGCCAGCATTCAGAAAAGAAGCCGTTCTGATGAGATACATTCTGATGCGGCAAATGCGATTCAGAATTTATGTATGATTAACGAGGAATCTAGGTCAGATGTAGAGAACAGGAAGTTTCTCTCTTGAACACAGATAGTTCTGCCTCGAGACAGAGAATAGGAAGGTAATGTCTCCATATTTTCTCTGCCATAATTCTGTGACTCTGAAAAGCTTGTAGCGTGCATGCAGATCAACGAGAGCCTGAAGGGGGGGAAGGCTGAGATTGCCTTTTTCATCCAGGTAAAGAGTCAGAAGTAGTGCACTGCTTCTGTATCGATCTGGTGAGACTGGTATTGGATACTGCTTACCTTTGACATGTAGGTTTAATTAATTCAATTTAATTAATTACATTTCAAATTAAGCTAATTTAAATTGGATTGGAGAAGATTTCCTTCAGGAATAAGGAATAGTTTTTTCATCTTTTGGGAAGTTTATCCTCATATTTGCTAAAAAATCGGTGCGATGGTGTTGCTGATTGCAAGGTGTCAGCAAGTGTAGCCGACTGTCGGTGCGCAGAGGCTAAAGGAGGAGGAGCAGCAGCAGACAGGGGACCTTCATGACAAGACCCGTGTGCCATTCCTGAAGGTGGGAATGGTGAGTTAGAAAGGCTGGGGACTTCCTGGTGCTGTTGTGGATCTCTGAAGCCCAGAGCTAAGAGGATCAGCCAGTAACTTGGACAAGAGACTGGGGAGAGCAGAAGACTGCAGGAGAGGCAATTCCAGTGAAATACAGGGAGCAGCTGGGCAGCTTAATGAGCCAAAACCTGAGGGCAGCGGCCTGTCTGCAGAGCGCCCGTCAAGTGGAGTGCGGTTACCAGCAAGCTGCCCTGAGCCCTAAGCTGTGGTCCCTGCCACTTCTGAATGACCGCTCCGTGTGCGGTGAGCGCCGAGTGGCTGCCCTCTTGGTCACAGTGGAGCACGGTCTGAGCATGTACAAAGTGACTTCAGTCCTTCTGAGTCATGGCTTTGGAGACTTCTGCTTCACGTGGTCAGTCATGGAGAGGGAGAGATCTTACTTTGCAGTGAGATGCTGCGCTCCTGGGTAGCAGTTGGTGTGTGGCAGCTTTGTCCAGATACATAGCTGACTTCTGCTGGCGCCTGTCCTTGTCTCGCAGGGTGTTTCTCCCAGCTCAGAGGGAGCAGTTTTCCCATCTTCTCGTGCGATGTGACTGGGTACTGTGCAAAATCATCATGGGATTCCAGGCAGCAGCAAATTAGTCACCGCTGCACTGTCTTTGGAGGGTCAGGCTCAAGAGCTGCGTGAGTTGCTTTCTCCCATCGCTGATCTGGCTCCTGTGGTTGACTCAGCCATTATAAACAAACCAGCGTTTTGTGCCGCAAGATGGCTGCAGCTCTACAGGGTATGCTTTGGAAGCCAGGTGCCCCCCTGCCCGCGGTGCTGATGGCAGCAGTACCTGCTCCTGTGCAGAGAACACGGAGGAGGAGGAGGCAGGGGTTTTGTGCATCTTTATTCTGCACAGGGGTATCCAGGGTATTCAGGCCTGCAGAACAACTACGGGCTGCTCAGAGAGGGTGGCTGCAGAATTTGGGCAGTGTCAGGCATGACTGGTGAATGCTTGCTTTTTTCCTCAAAATGAGCCCTCCCAAGTTAAGCAAAGCCTGAATCAGATTTCCAGTCCTCACGTACGGCTAGAGCTGTCTGTTTTGGAGCAGCCTAAATGCTGGCTATGAAAACGATTGATACTCTACATAAGTTTGTTACCACAGTAAAATATTGTGTTGTCTAAAGCACTATACTCAGCTGATAGTTTTGCAGGTGTCAGAGTATTAATTTTGAACTTGTCTTGTGTCCCAGGTGATTACGCTGGCTTCCCTGGATGTGGCTTGCTCAGGCTGCACAGCACCTACCGTCACGATCTCAAGATCTACGCCTCGGATGAGGGACGAGTTCAGATGACAGCGGCAGCTTTTGCAAAGGTCCTTCCTCTCTTCTGGGCCCCTCTTAGCTCTGCTCCATTAGTCTTAAAATATGCAAGTTCTAAAGGAAAACCTCTGGCGATGAGGAAGCCTTGGGAGCTTCCCCCTCTCTGCTGGGAGGGCAGTGCTGTGCTATGCTAACAGCGAGTGCCCGGGGTGGTACTGGCAATCCAGCGTAGCTGCCCATCTGTGTTATCTCTTGCATCCTGCCAGGATGGGACTCTGACTGGAGAAGGAGTTATTTATGGTGTATTGCTGGTGTTTGATGTTGGAGCACATCAAGCCTGTTGCTGAGTATTAATTGCCTGCGACATGAGTGTTTCTTGGATGGCTGCCCAGCCAGAGGGGTTACTCCTTGGCTGCTGGATTTAAAAGGGGATGAAATGTCTTTGGTGCAGCATGGGGTGGGGGTTGGGAGGAGACAAGGTTCATCTGCAGTTAAAGCTTGAGCCAAGGGGAATCTGGTGGTGACCTTAGCTGTTTTCCAGAGCCTCTGCTGTATCAACATTTTCCAGCAAACTGAGCTGGCTGCTCAGCAATTGCCCGGACAGATCCAGGGCTGCTGCAGGCAGAGCTGGCCTTCAGCCTCGAGCAGCTCTGTAAGCATGCTGGAGTCATGATCATAGGTGCTCTGGCTATAAAGCTGCTCTTCAAGAACAATTGAGATTTCACTCAGGTTGACTGAAGGCCATGAAACCGCCAGGAATGTTTGCTGCTTTGGGTTGCACGTGGCTGAAACTTTGTCCTGTGTTGCTTTAGGGTCTGCTGGCCCTGGAAGGGGAGCTGACCCCGATCCTGGTGCAAATGGTGAAAAGTGCCAATATGAATGGTCTCCTGGACAGCGACAGTGATTCCCTTAGCAGCTGTCAACACAGAGTGAAGGCACGACTGCACGAAATCATGCAGAAGGATGCTGCGTTCTGTGAAGAGGATTATGAAAAGGTAAAACACCTGCGTGGCTTTATTGCTCCACGTGTATCTGGAAGGAGAGCAGCATTGCTCCAGTGGTTTGTCGTGAGCAGTAGTTTGATTAGTCTGAGATCAGTTCTGGTCAGAATTGCAGGATATAAACAGAACTTAAGAAGGGAAAGGGCAGGTTAACAGCCCCTGCCCTTCTGCAAGTGAAAATCCTCAGTTGCTAGTTTCTAGATCTGTGCTCTGTGCACGTGTGAACAGATCTTTAGGATGCAAACCCTTCTGTGGTCCTGTCAGCATCTGATCGTTGCAGAGGAGAGAGCGTGGGCTACATCCAGCCCAGCAACCAGTAACAGCACTGTAGCTGCTTCTCCAACAAGCCCCCAAAACACAGTTTTTCCCAGACTCTGAGATCTGATTACTGGAGTGAAATCCATTACTATTAAGGAACATATTTATCACCTCAAAGAGCTACTTAAAACCTCTATGGAGCCCTTCTGCTCAAGCACAGAAGCAGAGCAATGCAAGAGTGGATATTGTAGGTGGAGGGAGGTCCCACCTGGTAGGAGCAGTTGTTTGCTCCCTCCGAGTTTGGTCCTAAGGAAGCTTTTAAAACACGCCTCACTACCCCAAGGAACAGGCCCGTTCATTACACTATTATGGAAGCACAACTGTTGTGCCTAATCAGAAGGCAGCGCAGCCGCAAAAGGCGGACATTGTGTGTTCCCCGTTTGTAAAGATGCTAACGAATCTGTACTGGTACCTCCTCTCAGCTAGCACCCACAGGCAGTGCCTCCCTGCTCAACTCCATGACGTTCATCCAGAACCCGGTGGAGGTCTGTAACCAGGTGTTCACCCTGATTGAGAATCTCACCTCCCAGATACAGAAACGTCTGGAAGACCCAAAATCTGCAGGTGAGCATCAGAACTGGAAAGTGTCTGGAGCAGAGTCACTTCGGAGCTCCCAAACACCACTATGGCTTATGTTTGTCTGTAGCAAAGAAATTCTAAAGTGAAATTCTGTGCTATCGATGTATAAGGCTCCTATTCCGCTTCCAACTACTGTTGGAGCGAGCTGTAATGTAAAGGAAAGGGTGTGTGAGTCTTGGGTTTGGAGCGAAGGTAAGCAGCGGCAGTACAGCCTGCAGAGGTATGCCTGTTTTTTTTTTTTTTTTTTTTTTTACCAAGCATTTCCTGGAGGGGAGCTCAAGACTAGAAACAGCCAGGTTTTCAGTCACAATTTGCTCATCTCTAAGAACTTTCTGAATATCAGCCCAGAGGCTTTAGAAAGGCATCTGTGGGACATTTACACGATTTGTGGCAGGCATGAGCCAACAGGCAAGCAGTTTTGCTTTTTTCGAGTGTCTTTGGAAGTAGCCTGTTGCTCCAGGTTAAAACTCTGCAACAGGTCCAGTGGCTTTTCCAGTCGAGGATTCCTGTGGGTGATGTAATAGCCGGAGCCCTTCTGTGCTGGGAGGAGTCAGTCATAGCTGTCAGTTGAAATCTGCGCAGAAGCAGTCAGGGTGTGAATGTGGTTTGGTGTTTTCTGCTGTGCAGACCTGCAGCTGTACCACAGCGAGACTTTGGAACTGATGCTGCAACGCTGGAGTAAGCTGGAGCGAGACTTCCGCATGAAGAATGGGCGCTACGACATCAGCAAGATCCCCGATATCTATGACTGCATCAAGTACGACGTACAGCACAACTGCGCGCTGAAACTGGAAGGCACGGCCGAGCTCTTCAAACTCTCCAAAGCCCTGGCAGACGTGATCATACCCCAGGTACATCCCGTTTTGCCTGTGTGACCATGTCTTCTGCGGTGTCCGCTGCTGACCCTTCCCCTGTCTTTTCCCGCTTCTCCTGCACAGATCACAGGTATTTCTCAGGTGTGTCTCTTGGCATTTGTATAAGGCCAAAACCATTTACGGCTTAGGACATGGCAGGGCTGGCTTCCTGGGTGAGGATTCTGGCAGCGCCAGAACAGCAAAGGGCTGACACAGCAGCTTTTCGCTGTTCTTCGTAGTGCATCAGAGCGCCGCTGCAGGCTCTGTGCGCTACAGCAGCATCCCCTTCTCCACGCACAAGGCTGTACAGGGGAAGGGAGATTTCTGTGGTGACACGAAGGCTTGTTCTGGCAAGTTTGGTATTCGTCTCAAACTAAACTTGTCCAGCGTGCAGAGTTGGCTTGCTCCTCACACAGTTTATGCCCATGAACACGGGAGGGGAAAGCAGGGCCACATGCAACGGATCCCTTTATTCACTGATTTCTGTCCCGCTTCTGGCAGAAATGCTTCATTTATGTGGGATGAGCTCCTACCAGTGAGGTCCAGTTGCACTTGTACCCACGTAGAACAGAAATGATCTCCTAGGCTTTTTCACAGCATTCCTGACAAGGTGCAGTCTGGCTGTTGCCAGCACAGCGCTCCAGGCTTTATCTTTGCAAATAGCCGTTGTTGCTTTAATGCTTGTGCCAGGACAGGGTGTAAGTCAGTGTGTCGTGAGAGGAGGCTCCCTGATGGCATCTGCACCTCTCAGCTGTTGGAAGAACACTGATGGCCATGTCTAGACAGACTGGGATTCTTCGAGGAGTCTCCGTCCTCGGTTACCCTCTGCAATATGCAGGGGAGAAAAAAAAAAAAAAGAGAAAGGTGCTGAGTGACGTTTCTCATTCTGTCCTCGTTTAACTGTAGTGGTGGTTGTGGACAGGGCTGTTGAAGTCCAGCCTCCTTTCGTGTGAGGATGTGGCAAAGCACCAGGGCTCAAAGGGTATCTGTTGTTTTGTTCCTGCAGGAATATGGGATTAATAAGGAGGAGAAACTGGAGATTGCTATTGGCTTTTGTCTTCCTCTCATTAAAAAGATCCAGTTGGACCTACAGAGAACCCATGAAGATGAGTCTGTCAACAAACTCCATCCCTTGTAAGGATTGTGCTGCATGTTCCTGCTGGTGGGGAGGGCAGCTTTGGAGCAGTGTGTGGGAACCATGCCGGGGGGGTGTGCTGGTGTGGAAGGAGGCACTGAACGTGTGCTGAAGGAGACACCAAGAGGGAGGCATGTTGGTGGTCCTAGAACTAGAAGGGAAAGGGAAGGGCACATTGAGACTGCTGAGCTGGAGCACAGTGCCCCAGAAGCTTAAACCCATTGTAGTTGGATGGTGGTGCCTTCATCCCTGTCTCTGCAAGTGGCCAGTGCCAGTATGATGAGGCCACCTCTGCCCCACCATGTGTCTCCATTAGGATACCATAAAACTTCTTCCTTCTGTGCCCAGCGCTCTCGCTGTTTGTTCTGTTTCTGCTGCTCTTTGACAGTTCCCAGCGTGGGGTTGTCTTGTTCCATCAAGCGTGCGGGAATGCTGCCGTATGATAGGTGGCAATTCGTTGGCAGGCTATGAGTAACGCTGGGCTGATTTTGCTTTAGGTACTCAAGAGGAGTTCTGTCACCAGGTCGCCACGTTCGGACACGGCTCTACTTCACCAGTGAGAGCCACGTGCACTCTCTGCTCAGTATCTTCCGCTATGGGGGGCTCCTGGATGTAAGTGTCCCAGCAATGCTCACAGAGTAAGCCTCCCTGCTTTTCTTCAGCGGCCCTTTCCAAGGTGGACGGTGTATGTTTGTAGGTTGCCCCTCTAGCCAGCTCCCCCAGCAATGACGTTCATGGGTGGCCTCTGGCCAAGTCCATCTCTGCTGTGTTTGCATGCTGCAGCTTCCTGCCTCCCTGGCGTGTCGGAGACTGTTCTCCCTCAGCCTGACACTGCCCGCCTTGCTTGTGCAGAGGCGTCTTTTCTTTGGGAGCTGGCCTGCTGGTTTCAGATGAGCACACCACTGACCTGTTTAGGATAGCGGTATGGGCCGATGGGGATGAGGGAATTTCTCTCTTCCTGCTTCCTTCAACCCCTTATTTCAAGAGCTCAGCCCTGTTATTTAGTGACTTTCTGTCAATTTGAAGTCAAGAAAATGTGTTTGCTTACAGAGGAAGTGATGTGAGGTTGCAAATGCATAGGGGGTGCTCTCTACCAGAGGGACAGATTACACGTTTTTAGGGGACTAACTCATCCAATCCAACCTTTGCTTGCTCTCATGAGCTCCTTCCTGAAGGAATTGGTGTGCAGACCCATTTATAAGCATGGTGTTCCGAAATGCCATGAGAGTTTGGGCTTGCTTAGCAGGCAAGGCTTCAGATGTCTGTGGAAGCTCAGTGCATCTGTAGGCAGTGGTCACGTAAGTACCCCTGAATTGCTCACAGAATACAATGCTACTTTATTCCCCAGCTTGAGTGTCCGAGGATGCTGTGTTGCCAGCACAGGGGTATTAGGCCGCATCTGGGTTCGTTTGTACCGGTGGGGTTCATTCATGTCCATCAGGGTGGTGGGATGCTCCACAGCAGCATGAGTGGCCCCTCAGGTACGGCCATTCCCTAGCAGTGGGGGGTGGGCTGCCCTGCCTCGTGGAGCCCAAGGCTCCCGCATGGCTCTGTAGACCTTTCATTCAGCATTGTGTGAAAGCAGCTTCCCGTGGTCCCTTGTTAGCACAAGTTCATCCTTTGTGCTTTTTTTGAGATTACTCTGAAATATTCCATTCTGTAGGCCACTATTTGAGAGCGAGCGTGTCGGGAACCTGCTGTGGGCTCTGCGTCTCTCCAGCCAGCATGGCAGAGGGGGCTTGCGGCTGGATGTGCTCACCTGCACGTGGGCTGTGTGGGTGGCTGTAGTGTCCCTCTATGCAGTTGCTCCTTACTGTAAGCACCCTGCCCTCGTTGCAAGGTCGTCTCTCTCCATGCAAGTTAAGCAAGGTGTTCTTGTCCTGACAATGTTGTTATCTTGTGGAGAGACAAACTCTCTCAGACCCATTTCACTGGATGCTGCAAGGTGTCTGCTGTTGCTTATTCCATGCGACTGTTTATGTGTATATATCAGGAAAACAAAGACCAGCAGTGGAAGAGAGCCATGGACTATTTGAGTGCTATCTCAGAGCTGAACTACATGACCCAGATTGTTATCATGCTCTACGAGGACAACAACAAGGTGAGGGATGTAGCTGTAGGAGGAAACCCTTCCTGCCGTCCCAGAGAGATGAGTTCAGCTGGGAAGTTTGTACCTGAGCTCTCTCCGCCTGTGAATACGGTGGATGGATCATTAACACAACTGCTAGTTTTGGTTTTCGGGTGGGAGGCAGTGGCCTAGCTAATGCCTGTTGCATGTAAGCGGAATGCCACCCCGAGCAGTAACACCAATCTCCAGTAATCAGTGCTATCTATTTCAAAGTGTTTCTTAAAGCAGAAATAAATTGCTGTTTCTTAATATTAGTTACAAATGAACAGCAGGAAAAATAAAAAATGAGAACAAATTCTATTTGGCAGTTTTTTCCAAATATGTCTAGAAAATATCCAGAAATTCCACATTCTTAAACCTTTTTAGGGATGTATATACTGTTATCTTCAGGAAGTAAAGAGAATCATGTAAAAACCAGCCGGAATGTGGAAGCTGGTGACACCTGTAAGCAGGTTTGGCACCGACTTGTGCATGCTGAATCCCAGGTCGTGTGGCTCGGGTCCCGTGCTGCAGGAGGCTGTATGAGGGGAGCCGTCCCTGTCCTCCATACGCTATGGAGGTAGAGTTTTGTATGCACAGAGCTGATGTGGGGGTTTAACGGTAGGAGTGAAATATTTCCTAGTGCTGTTTGTCAGAAAACCCTAAAACCTTGGTGTAGAGCTCTTAGGAGGAGGGTAAATCTGTGAGTGGGGAGAGATGGTGAAGCTTTTGGGCTTACATCATTAGCGCCAGATACTGCAAAACCTCTGGCTTCCCTTAAAAAAAAAAAAACTAAAAAAGAATGTTGGAGACAGTTACTTAGATCTTGGAACAACCCAACTAAAGGTGCAGGAGGGAACCAATGCCCCAGCACGTGCTGGTTCTGCGACAGAATGGGCTGGAAGGGGCTATGTTCTAGGCTTGTGTGTGTATATATATATATATATACACATACACGTAGCCCAGTTCCGTTTGGGTCCTCTGGTGGCTGTTGCACAAAATAACAACAATCTGAATGTCTCAGCTTTGTGCCCACAAGGGCTGTCCTTTTGGGTGAGATGAGCCCAGGGCCATTGTTTGTGGTTTCTTGTTGCTTCCGCTTTCCTTCCAAAAGGATGCGCTTGGGATGCGTGCTGCGCCGGCATGGCAGGGTGGCCCAGGTCCAGACCATGGCCTATGCTTATTTACTTATTCCCCATGCCCCCTGTCCACAGGACCCATCTTCAGAAGAGCGTTTCCACGTGGAGCTGCATTTCAGCCCTGGTGTGAAAGGCTGTGAGGAAGACAGAAACGTGCCCACGGGGTTTGGCTTTCGGCCCGCCTCCGCGGAGGTGAGCACGCTGCCCGGGCCGCCCTGCCTGCCGGCGGTGTCGCGAGCGCGGGCCCCTCGGCAGCCTTGCTGCTCTGCCGGGCTCTGCTGCCCTCCGGCCTCCAGCAGCAAACTTTTCTCTGACCCTTGTGCCGGCGGGCTGCTGGCAGGTTATGTTCCCTGCCTAACTCCGAGGGTTGGTCAGGACAGTCTTTGAGAATGCTGGTATCCTCGGGAGCTCGGCAGAGCTGGGAGATCGAAGGCTGGAGTCGGTGCCTGGGCAGTGCTTGCGAAGGCCACGTGCCTGTAGGTGTCAATGTTTCCTTACCACAGAATGAGGACAAGAAAGCAGACCAAGGCAGCCTGGAGGACCTCTCCAAAGAGAAGGGCGTCGATGAGCCAGATCACGCACAGCAACGGTCCCTGCAGCCTTCCGAGCCTGTCAGCATTCAGCGAAGGTCACCGCTGATCAGGAACCGGAAGACAGGGTCCATGGAGGTAACAGTGCGCTGGGTGCCCGTGGTGGTTCTAAGCAAGGTCTTTTGCTGGGTTTTGGTTTCCTGGTGTTTCTTTTAACGTGCCAGAGTTTGAGTTGATTCTGGGAAAGGATCTGCAGAAGAGGGATTTTTTGGAAGGCAGACCTCCCAGTCTCCTCCTCATTGAGGAAGGAGAGGGGGAACACAGGTCAGAGGAATTGATGAGGAAGAGCAGGTAAGGAACTGCTTGAGAAGCACAAGAATGATTTGGATTCCTTGCTCGGTAAGAGGCATGTGACCAGCTACGAGATTGCCTGCAACCTCTTCACGTAGCGGTGTGGCATCTGTGCCTTCCGTTAGACTCCAGCCTTTGCCTCTCGCGGTTCAGCTCCACGTTTCTTGTTCCTGTCTCCCATCTGAGATCTCGTGCAAGCGGGAGGTCCCCGCTAGCTGGTGGGTTTATGACAGAGTGTTTAAGCTCTCACAGGGCTTAGGACTGTCCCATTTGCTGACCTGCTATAGTAGCAAAGATCGATTTTACTGTTCTTGCTTCTCTCCCTCGGGGCCGTTGCGTGTTGTGAGGCTAGCTTCGTGGCCAGCAGGTAGCTGGCACCTTCAAAGTGCTCTAGAAGTCGCCCCTCCCTTCAGAGGGGTTTCGCAGGCATTTTTGCTATCTGTTTTCTGACCAGTGACAGCAGAGTTAGGGCTTGAGGTGTTTGCTAGCTGGCTTCCATCGCTGTGTCACTCGTGACGTAATCTTGCATGCAGCACTCGGGGGCTCTTGTAACAGGCACGTGCTAAGTTAAGGGGGTACAACTTCCCTGCTGCTGAAGGAGGAAATCTGTGTCCCAGTCTTGGGAAATAGGGAGCTCAGACCATGAATTCTTTCCTAGTTTTGAAAGTACGTTCCACAACCCAACCCTAATTAAAACTGAGTGTGCACTATCACAACTTTAGCTATATGAGTACCTTTACGCTTCGCGAAAATGGTGATTTTAGGGAGGAGACTTGCTTTTCTTTACCTTCAGTTGATGTATAAGGGCTTTCGAGAGCAGTGGGTAACTCTGAGCACGACACTGATTACACTGTCTGTCTTTGCAGGTGCTATCCGAATCTTCTTCCAAATCAGGAGGTTACCGCCTCTTCAGCACTTACTCCAGGCAGTCTTCTGAGATGAAGCAAAGTGGCTTAGGTACTGTACTCGACCTGTAACTGGCCTGCTCGCCGGTACCTCTGTATGTCTGTGGGCATCCGTCTGTCTCTCCACATACGCATCTGGCTTAAGTTCCTTGTATGTCTCTGTGTGCATTACGTCGTCTTTTAGTGTCACTGTTTAGGCTGCTGTAGAGACTGAGTTGCCTTTTGTGTATGATCTTCTCCTTCAGCTCCTAGCAACAGAAGATGCACTTTTCATCCTTCATAGCACGGGAGCGACAGAGCCAGCTGCGTGTTTGCCGGTTGGCCTTCTGGTTCCATGCTATTATCATTTGTTAAACCACTCCTGAACTTAGGAGGAAGAGATGATTTTACATGAGAACTAGCGTGCTTTCTGCCCTGCAAAACAGTAGTTTACGTGCAAAGCTGCTCTGCGTGTAAGACGATTATATTTCTACCTCTGCTTCATAAAGATCTCTTGTATGGAACAGATCTGTCATCTGCAGCAGTGTTTGACAGCTCTCTCTCTGAGCTGGCATCCCTGGTTAGCCGTCCTTTGCGTGGGAGCCAGCGGAAGAAAGAATTTGGGGGCGCTTGGTGTTCTCTGCCTGTTCCCGAGAGTACCGTTCCCTGTCATCCTAACCTAAACTGTGTCTTAATCGTTGAAGTTCTTCCTGAAATACTTTTGCTAAAGCAAGATCTATTTGGAAAGTGAAAAGCTGTCTTTGCTGTCATGAGGTTCAAAGATAGCTGTGAAACCCAGATCTTGCAGGTAAGCACCAGGAGGTGGAAATGCCCAAGTTACGCCCACTTTCTTTTTCTTTAAAACCATTTTTGCATGATGGCAGGGCTGTAGACTTGCAACAGTTCTGGCCATCAGTTCTTTACTCTTGTTATGTGGACATTCTGCAGCCGAGAGACTTCTGAAAGGCCTGATCATTTCTTTGTCACTTTTGAATGAGCTGCTGCTTTGGAAGCTAATTCTTACCATGTAAAGGGAGTTTTCTTCAGAGCGGGTAGGAGGCATCCCTGGAGTCTGCCAGCCACGCTCCCAGACGGTTGGAAAAATCTAAGAAGGAATGGCTGATGCATATTACTTTCATAAAGGGACAAGGGCCTTGGCCATATTGGATTCTGAATGTGCTGTTTCATGTGGTGCATCTACTTATTCTGCCTTTCACAGACCGCCTGCGGGATTAAGGAAGCTGTAATAGACGGCCTTGCTTAGGCTTGAAGAACCCTGTGGTTACTCTGTGAATCCATGTGAGTTGATATGAGAATTTCTGAGATGGCACATGGTCAAGGAAGGGCTTGGAGAATTACCGAGTACATCAAATGCTACGTGCAGAATGTCTTTGCTGCGTGGATGTCTGGGTACCAGAAGCACGTGCTCCGCAGTACAGATACTGCAGCCTATTCACTACAGCCCTTTCCAGGTTTCTGAGGAATGTCTGTTTGGGCGATGGAGGTGCCTGCTGCCCTACTGGACCCCTGTACAGACCTATTTTCACTTGACAACAAAATCTGAAATGTGATCCCGGCAGGTTTAATTTCAGGTTCATGCCCATCTTGCTGGGAAGCCTTTGCCGGTCACACTCCCAGCTGCGAAGCTCTGCAGAGGCAGAACTTTGAGTAGGAATCAATAGACCTGGTCTGCGACAGCCGCCCCTGGCTGGATCCCCAGCCCAGCATCGTTCTTTTCTGCAGAGCCTTGCAGCTGCAGGCACAGAGGGTTGAGCAGGAGAGCCCCGTGGGGCAGCACTCGCTCACACGGTCCCGGGTTATTAGGGTGTCTGTCTTTCTCTGGATTTCTCTTAACTGGAGAACTGTTAAGAAGAATAACACCTCTTCACCTGTACAAGTCAAGCTCTTCAAGGAATCTTCCTGATTCCTTTCCTGCGTGTTTTGTCGAAATCTGATTTCTTCCCGCTTTAGGATCTGAAATGTGCTCTCTCTGGGAGAAATGACAGAGAACTCGTGGGAGCTTGAACTTTGGCTTTCACACTTGTCTCAGCAGCTGTGCTGTGAGGGGCTTCATTCAGAAACTGCCTGCTCTGTCCGAGCTGCTCTGAAATGGAGCCTGGCTCCTGTGGCCCAACCTTGTCAGTGGCTGGCTATCGTCGTCTCTGGGAGAAGGTCTGTTCAGATACAACCTCATCTGCTGAGGCACGCGAGAGTGGGGAGCGGGACAGAGCTCCTAGAATAACCCTGCTGCCGTACCTGCCATCAGTGTGTCTTTACTGTAACTTAAAAAATGAAATGCCTGTTTGGAAAAGAGGCGGCTGCAGCTTGCTTTGTCTACGCAAAGCGGCGCTTTGGAGCGTGCCGCGTTTTTCCGGGCAGGAGCACGTGCATTATTGTGGGCTGCGGGCAACAGTGTGCACGCTTCGAGCTTGGGAAGCCTAGGGAAGTTTTGGTGCCTTTCTTTGCTGCAAAAACACTTCAGAACGGGGTAAAATCCGTCCTTGCTGCTGGAGCAATAGAGGTGGTCTGTTGCTGGGGGGCTGAAGCTTCGTGCTGAGATTCACGTTCCTGCAGGGAAATAAGGGAGGTCCAGTTTTTAAACATCTGAAACACTGAAGGTACATCTGAAAATTAAATACACAAAAAAGATCCAGCACATACAGTAACTTCTAGCAAATGCTGCGACATCTTAAACCCAAATGGCTGGTGTTCCATTCCGTTCTTTGGGATACCTGTGTGTGTGAGCTTTGGCTATGGTGGTCTCCTAGAGCTCACTGTAGACAACTGCTGCCCTCCAGAGAGTCATCTTTGTAAATTCTCTTCTGGCTTAAGGGCGCTAACAAAATGCCTCTGCCTACTGTAGGACAGCAGGAACAGCAGGGTGTCCTGAGCTTAACGATTTGTGGTGTGAGGTTGCTCAAGATAGAAAGTCATAAAAATCCCTGTTCCATTTTTATCTGCCAGTAAACAAGCCTGCTGGTTTTGGTGGTGGTGGTTTGTTTTTAAGGTGTGGAAGGTCGATACAGAGCGTGGTCCTGGCTGCTGCTTGACGCAGTTTTGTTTGCGTTCTGACAGATTCCAGTTGGCTGAGTCAGCACTGAGCTGCAATTTAAGGCGTTAGGAGAAAATTTTCTAGGACTTGTGTATCGGTCACCTTGCAGGCAAGGGTTCTTTGTCTGTTTGTCCCAGGACACGTACGTGCTAGTCTGTCCTGTGGAACGCTGGAGCAGCTTAAATTCAGTGCATGAGAACTCTTTCGGTCATCCCCCACTGTTCCCAGGAGCAGGTATTGTCAGCTTAGGCTGAGCTTACATGTGAGTAACTCAAAACTCGGGATCTGTGTGTTTCCTCCAAAGAGGCTCCGGCTAAAGAGGAGTTTTACAGAGCAAGAGCTGGCATCCCGAAGAGCAGGGAGCTAATGTGGGGCAGCAGGGTGTCCGTATGCCAAAGGCGGCCGTGAGGCTGGGGGATTTCATTCTTCCCCTCTGTTCACCCCTTGTGGGACTGTGCCTGAAGGGCTGCGGTCACGTCCCGGGCCCCCCAGCACAAGAAGGGTGTGGAGGTAGCGGGTGTGAGCCCAGGAGGGGGCAGCAGAGGTGGTCGGGGGCTGAAGTGTGCGGCTGGTGGGGGGAAGCTGAGGGAGCAGGGCTTGTTCAGGTCGGAAGCTGTGGGGAGTGGAGACCCCGATGCTGCCCAACCACCTAAATGGGAGGTTACAGAGAAGATGGAGACGCCGTCCGTCAGGGCGCGTGGTGGTAGGGTGAGAGCCAGCAGGCATGGGTTGCAGCATGGGAAATGCCACTTAGCTAGGAGGAACAAATCTTTCACCATGCACGTGCCAGATACTGGAGCAGGGGTCCAGAGGTTGTGAAATCTCCTTTCTTGGAGATACTCAAAGCTTGACTGGACAAGCCCTGGCAAGCTGATCCAAGCTGGCCCTGCTGGAGCATTGGGAATAGACACCTCCAGAGGTTCCTTCCAACCTAAGCCGTGCCATGGTGCTGTATTTTAGGATCGAGAGCTGCGTGCGATACAGGCAGGATCTCTTTAGCAGTAGCAGCAGCTGCGCTCTTGCAGTTAAACACGAACAGGCAGCGTGTCGGGTTTCTGCCTTGGCAGACAGGGTGGAAAAAGGTTAACCCGCTTGTTTCTGGAAGCCTTTTGTATGTGGGAGCAATGTTGGATTTAGCAGTTGGTATTCTCAGTACAGAATGCAGCATCAAGACAGTTTAGCAGAGAATTTATAGCCAGTCAGTGGCTTTGCCTGGCCTGTAGTAAGGTTTTGTCTTACTCACAATTGCTTTCCCCAGTCAAAAGAATCCTGTTTCAAATGCCCATGTTCCCTAAATATCGCATAAAATCAATAACTCTACAGAACGCTGTGCCTTGGAGAAGCAAGCGCCAGCAGCTGCCCAAGCCACTGGTATTAGGTCGCCCTCCTGTGCACGAGACCATCCCGCGTGCCATATCCCTCGCTGAGGGTAAGCAAAGGTCCGTGCTGTGTGCGCATCGGGTGCTTCGCAAGGGGAGTTGGAGCAGCAAGGCGTGACCCAGCGGATGTGAAATATCTGGGCAGCAGCTTGTGACAGAGCGCTCTGGTCACATCGCTTTCCTGCCTGCTTGACGGGGTGATTGATCCACGCTTGATCAACAGATCAGGCAGGCCGTTCTTCTTCCCGGTGTCCTACAGAAGAAGGAGCTTTCCAAAGAGGGAGGGCAGAAAGGCAGAGAATGGAAGCCCTGTGGCATGAACATCAGCGATGTGGCATCCCGGCTTCTCTGACGGGAGTTTGTAGATTTGCTGCCTGGAGGGTGTTGAGGTGTTTCTCCTAGGTCGGGGCAAGAAAGCGGAAGGGAAATAAACCCATGGATGGAGTTAGGAACTTTCCTGGTGCTGAGTTTTGGGCTACCTGTTGTGCATTTGGCACTGCTGAATTTGGAATGGAGAATGCTGCCTCCCTGTGCTCCCCAGTGTCATTTTTGTTTTTTTTCCCCTGAGATTGCCTGCAAAGTGGCCAGTTCATCCCTCATTCTTTGACTAACCCTGCTTTTCTGTAGTTGCATGCGGTGGAGATACAATACTAACACCTTCCATGCCTTTCCAGGGTCGCAATGCACCGGCCTGTTTAGCACCACTGTGCTGGGAGGCTCCTCCAGTGCCCCCAACCTCCAGGACTACGCGCGCAGCCATGGCAAAAAGTTTGCCAGCAGCCTGACGTACAAAGACGGTATGTGCGTTCCCCGGGCCGCAGGTGCTTAATGTATGGACTTTGGTGCCTCAGGACGCTGCTGGGGCGAGGGCTTTACCGCGGAGCAGAGTGACGGTTGAGTGTGTCTGCAGCCACGCACTTCATCCTGTCCCGAGAAATTGTGATCCTTTAGGACAAGACAGGGGCTGACAGCGCGTGAGGAGTTTTATGCTGGTGTGCGGTATTGCTGGGCTCTGATTTTGGTCTGACGCTTTCATACAACTTGCTGTTGTGGAGAAGGATTTGTTGGTCTAGATATCAAATAGGTTAGTCCTGGTATGGAAATCCAGCACGTCACATCATCTTGCTTACCTTGGTGACCTTGCTGATGCTCAGCTTTTGTGGTAGCACTGGTAGATTACAAGGTGGGGAGATGATTAAGGCAGTAGTTTGGGGCCCTCGGGGAAAACAGGAGGTTGTTTTTGTCCTTCTGTTGGGGTTTTTGTCCAGTTTTGAGGCAAGGAAAATGGCCTAGCAAATCAGGGTGGGAAGATGCTCTCCAATTCTCAGCCCTGTTGGAACCTCACGAACGCCGTTGTATGGAGGCCATTACCTGCACCGGCCTTCTGTGCTGCTTTTCATGGTGTAAGAGAAAACCCTGTTGCTCCTCATCTCTGCCTGGAGCTCCCCAGCCCACAACAGGCTGAGAGCAGTAGAGACTGGGAGGGTGAACTGGGAGGGTTTTAAACCCTGCTGTATCAGTCTGGGCTGCTCAAGGCAGCACATGCTGGCTGCTCGTAGGTCCCAGAACAAGCCCATGGTGTTTGGCACAAGACAGGGGCGTGAATATCAGGAGAGCCACCGAAATGGCCAGCAAGGGCTCTGGCTGCTTTTCTTCCATAGCTCTGCGAGCAGCGCGAGCCCACAGCAGCACCAGAGGCTGCTCTGTACCCAGCTGGGAACAGACCAGATTCTGCTCGGTCCGGGTGCTGTGCTGCCGTTCTGTCGGCTGTGTCGTGGAGCGTGCCTGCAGCTGGCGACTGGCGTTCCAGGTCCGGAGCAGGGGCCGGCTGCGTTCGCCTGAATTCAGTGGCGAGGTCTCCGTGTGCTGAGCCGCGCTGTACCCTCCAGGACGTAAAAGGCAGAGCTGTTTAACCCTGCGCGACTGACGTGGCCCAGGATTGCCCATCTTGATGTGCCGCTGCCTTTGCCGTGTCCCTGGGGGTGCTGTGGCACCCTGTGCTGCCAGCGCCTCGCTGCAGCAGCAGCAATGGTGAGGAAGAGGCAGGGGGCTTGGGAAAACAAGGAGGCGGCGGAGGGGCGTTTGCTTCTGGGGAGGGTAGTTTGGAATGCGAAATCAGCCCTTAGCCTGCATGTGCCTGCTTAAACGAGCACCAGTGAAACACCGAGCAAGGGTTTAAACAACCAAACGTCACCAGGGCTGAATATAGTGACAGAGCAGCTACAGCAGGCTCGGGGTACATCTGCATCAGGCCTCTTTGGCAGTCACCAGGCTGATCATTTTTAAACCCCTTCAGACTCTGAAGCGCATCTTTGCATGAACTCTGGTGTTTTTCATGGCTGTGATGCTTCAAGGTGTGGTGCATGGCTTATAGCCCTTCATCAAAGGCTTGCTCGGGCGCAGTTAAAATGGCCCTTGTTTCTGCAGTTGCCTTCGCTGGGGGCTGGAAGAGGGCTAAGGGACACTGGGGTGGAGGGCGGCGTCCCGGCCTCAGGCTGGGGCAGAGTTGGCCGATGGCGGTGATTTGGTCGGCCTGTCTGAAGCCAGGGACCCAGCGAGCTGCGTGGCGGCACCGTTTGGACCGAAGTGCTGCAGAGGCCAGGGAGCCGTGGGGTGGGATGGGGCGGCTGCCCCCAGGCTGCCGGCAGCCCCAGGGCTCAGGCGCTCTCAGGGGATTGCACGTATACACAAGATTGTCACGCTCCAGTTGTCGAGCTTAAAGAAAGAAAAACCATTGTTAGGGCTGTTAGGGTGGCAAAGGAAGTGGCAGCAAGTCTGGGAGTCGGTTTCAGGACGTTTTTTGGCCAAGTCAGGGGATGCAGCCAGCAAAGCCCAAGGGGGTGTGGAGCATAAATTGCTGCGTGTGTCTCCTAACCTTGCTGTAGAGGGATGGGTGCACAGACCCCGTGCACTAGGTAGAACGGGTGCATGGAATGTGAAAGAGAAATACAAACACTTTCTAATATTTCCTGAAAGATCCTAAATAGCAGCAAAGCATACCATTGGTGGGGGTCTCACAACAAATCCGAGATACAGATGGTCTGATCCAGGCTGTTCTTTCCCACGATAGCTGAGGAACCCCCAGAGTGGGAATAAACAAGTTTTTTTGGGTTTTTTTGGGGGGTTTTTTTGGTGCATTTGGAGACTAGTCCATGATCTTTTAAAGCTCCTCGCTTTGCACCCAATTAGATGCATAGAATCTGTCCTTGCACTGTCTTTCTGATGTGATTCCTATGGGAGGACGTGGCCAGGAGAAGCCTGAGGACCGCTCTGACACGCGTATCCCAAAACCTCTTCTGCACTGAAATGCTTTGAGCATCAGAACTGTGCAGGCTGTCTTCATGGGTCTTGTGAGCCCTGCGCAGCTGATTTGGCTTCAGACTGATAAATGGCTCTGTTCAGCTGGCACTGAGCAGCTGTTTTGGGCCGCATGTCCCCGTGCCAGGGCCCTGCCGTTTCCCCGCGGAGCGGTGTCTCTTCCCTGGGGCCGAGCCTGGGCTGCTCTCGGGATGGCTGGAAGCGTGGTGGGAAGGTGTGGGGGTGCTGTCTGCGGCGGGGAGCGTGGCCGAGGTCTCTGTGGTGTCGGGGGAGAGCCTGGCAGGGCGGCGCAGGGGAAGCGGGGGGCCGGCAGCGCGAGGAAGCCCCGAGGTTCGGTCAGTGTGCCCGGGGCGCTGCAGCAGAGCCAGTGGGAGCGTCTGACGTGGGGCTCGAGCAGAAGGTGGCCCTGACAGGGTAGCTGCAGGCGTGTGGAGGTCGGGGATCCTTCGAAGCAGGCTGTTAACTGAGATGATCTGTTTTTATTTCCTCAGAGCTCTTGTCTATGCCAGCCGTAAAACGATTTTCTGTGTCGTTTGCAAAGCATCCAACTAATGGTACGTTTGCTTCCTTGATTTGACGTTCCCTCACACTTCTAACCCCCTGCTCACATTCAGCTCTCTCCGCACACGTGCTCCTCTCAGCCTTCTTGTGGTTCTCTGTGTCTGTGTATCTGGTGTCCCAACATGCTTCACCCTCCCCCATTGTCTCGTTGTCACTAACTTGATCATTCACCCCCCGTTACCGCCCGGCGGTTCCTCTGCTGTCCCCCGAGGTGTTTGTGTCCCAGGTGACAAAGCAAGAGCGGTGGCTCTGTGGATGAACTCCTAAAGCAGCCTCTAATTCCGCTGCTGGCGTTAAGCCCTTCTGTCACGCTCCCTTGTCGGGGGGTGGAGGTCAGGGGGAGAATGGATTTGGGGGGTGCAGATAGCCACTACATATTCTGTAAGAGCATCAGCAGCCTAGGTCCTCGGTTTCTACGACGCAGATTTGCAGGACCAAAGCCAGGCTATCCTGTGTGTCACCAGGACGGGCACAGTCTGCGGTGGGAGAGGAGGAGGTGCTGGCCGCGTTCCCTCTGCACGTGATATTCCTCAGCACAGTTGGCTTAGGAGTACGGGCAACCTCCTGGCTTCCTATGGGCAAACTTGTCTGTCAGGGTGCTCCCTTGGTTGCTCCAGGCATGGAGTTTGGTGGCAGTGGGCTCGCCTCTCCTGCAGACCTTACCCTGGGCACGGTGTCCCTCCAGATCTTTCACTTACCCGGTGGTGATGGACGATGCTGGCTTGGACCTGCTGCCTTCCTGCGGTCGGAGGGGTCGGCACCGTGCCGGCCGGGGGGATGTAACCTGCTTCGCTCCCGTCATGCTGCGGCTGTGAGGAGGCTCGGTGAAGGATGTGTGGCAGTCCTGTGGACTCGCTGTCTGCTTGGTGTTGCTGCTGACCTAACCTCTGAACTGTGAGTCTTCCGAGGTTAAAACCCATTAGCTCCGTGGTAGCGGATGCCTTGAACTGGTGTTTGTTATCCAAGTCCTGCACAGAAACTTCTGCAGAGGTTTGTTTCACAGCACCACTCCTACCTCGTGGCTCCTGCTGCGGAGGCAGGTTAGAACCAGAGCAGATCACTGAGAGACACCAGCTTAAGTATTTCTGCCTTAGGTGACCAAGGCTGCTTCTGCGATCTTGTTGCCTAGGAAATATGAAGAAATGGTGCTCTGCGTGATCTGGAAGGTGAAAGAAGTTCAGAAGACTGTTATGAAGACCAGAATATGGGGAAAGATGGAAGGGGAAAGGGCAGCTAAATGTGGCTTTGTTGTTTCAGATATCTGAAGGGAACCTATTTTCTGTGTTTGCTCGGCTTTGTTTTTCCCAGAGTGGCCAACTGCTCGATTTGTTTGTGTGTCCGGATACCATCTGAGCTCGCATGGTGTGTGTCAGCAGGATGTGGTGTTCTAGCTTGCCAGCAAAACCTGTACCAAGCACCAGTCTTTCCTAAGCCATGCTGTATAGCAACTGCCCCCACCCCCGATGCAACGGAGTGAAACTGGGCGTTGGGATTTTCCCAAGAACCCAATGAGTGTTTCGAGTGGCAAAGTGCTCCCTAATCAGGACAAGGAAGCCAGAGGCCCCGCGGGTGTGAGCTGGAAGTTAGGCATGCCTGCTCTGGGCTGGGCAGTGCTGTTAGCAGACGGAGGTTCAGCCCAGCAGCCGCTCGCCTGAGGCTGCAAAAGCCGTTCACAGCTCCGAATCTGGATTCTGATTCTGAAGAGCTGCCTCTGGTGAGATGGGATGGGGGCGCCGGAGCCGGCCGAGCACAGCGTCGGGCTGGATGCTTTATGCCCTGGCCGCGAGTGCTGGGGCTGCGCACGTGAAGGAGGAGGCATGCCTGCCTGCTGGCGTCTTGTCTGCCACGCAGGGCTCTCACGGAAGATTGCACAGGGCTGTCCCGAGAGTCTCGAGAGGGGGGGGTCAGCACTTCTGTGCCCCTTCCACACTCAAAGCACCACGCACTCAGTCAAACGCTGCTGTCCCCCCCCGTCCCTCTCGCCGCCTCCGGTCGTTTGCTCTCTGCCGTGTGCTGAGGTGGCTGGCTGTGCTGGGATGCGGGACTCGGATGCTCTGTTGGCAGCCTGGGTTTCTTGTCTCAGCTGGGGGAGGGCGGGTGTGGGCCTGACCTTACCTAGCCAAATCTGAACCTTATTGGGCTGGGAACGCTGCCTAAAATCCATTTGCTTGTCAGACCTTCACTTACAAAGGTGAAGCCTCTCCCCGCGGGGTCTGCCCCTGCGCTGCAGCGGTGTGGGGCCGGGGGGGAGGCTCCCTGCCCCGGCGTGGCTGGGGGTACCTGGTCGGGTGTTCCCGACCCCCTCGCTGCGGGACGGGCTGGACCTCAGTGCGTGGTGTGGGACTTCCCCACCCAGCGGCCCCGGCAGCCCCATCCCCACATCCCCACAGATTCTCTGTCCCCAGCCGTGCCCGCCCCTCTCCTCTCACTCTGTGGCCCCCTTTCCTCCAGATGCCTTTGAGCACCACCACGTTGCCCAGTTGCTGCGCCGTTTTTCCTCTGACTATGCCACGAGCCGGAACATCTCCCTGGATGCCACTCTAGCCCATCACCTCCAGCAGTGCTCCTACCACCTCCGCCTCTTCAGGAGCTGGCTGATCTCAGGGCAGGATGACTTGGAGCGTCTTTACGGTACTGCACGCCGCAGCTGCCTTGGTCCCGTGCTCCTGGGGCTGAGCAGGGACCACTGTCTGCTTGAGAATGCAAAGTATGCTTTGCTTCTAAAAAGGAAAGCATTTCCCTCACCGCATCCCTGACATCTCGGCGGCTGCTGCAGCAAGCTGTGTGGGCTGTTGCACCCGGCGGTTTTGGAGCCTTAGGCAGGGGCTTTCCACACGGAGCCGGTGCTCCTCGTGTGGCTGTGACTGCTCTCTCCATCTCTGGCAATTGTTGGTTGCCTCCTTCCTTTAGCCAGGGTAAGTCCCTCAGCTTCCTTCAGGTGAGGCGCTGAGCTCCTGCCGGTGCGGTGCCCCGCTGGCGTGGTGCCCCTGTGCAGGTCCCAGTGGGGCGCCGCGAGGTGTCCCCTCATTAACAGAGGAACCAAAGTGAATAGTAAGAGTATGGGAAGCCAGAAGATGAAGGAGGTGCTCCAGCTGGTCACATGCAGAGTGAGCTTGCTGTGGAGATTTTGGGGAAGTGAGTGCTTGGGGGATTGTGGTGTTTCTAGAGAGGCCAAGTTAAGGTGGGGTAGAAACGGAGCTTCTGCGCGGCTGCATTGCATGGCATCTGTTCTGCCTGGTGGGACCTCTGCAGCGGGTCACGTCCCTGGCGGGAAGAGGCAGGCGATTGCAGAATTGAATCCAGATGTTAAATATCAAGGCTTGCTGGTGTTGCTCTGGTGTTTGTCACCCTCTGCCGCCGGCGGGAAGTCTGATGCATTGAGGTCTCGGTGCTTCTAAGACAAGGGGAGAGAGTCCCCTGGGAGCGGGGCAGCTAGCTGGGGCTGGCTGTTCGTGTTTGCCTTGCACCACGGGACCTGCTTGGGGCATGCGGCTTGCTGAGCTGTGTGGTGTGATGCATGGACCCCCTTTGCCGTCGGACCCGTAGGTGGAAGGGGCAGAGCCAGCATGGCCGCTCGTGCAGCGGAGCGACGGGATCGAGTGTCTTCAGAGCCCAGGAAAGAGAATTTTTCTTCCCCAGTCTGTTTTCCCTTGATACGGCCCTTTCTGTCAAGTAGGTGACTTGCAGATGGCGGTTACTTTTCATATATAATTAGGACAGCCCTTGGTTTCCTAGCAACCAGTACTAAAGAGGAGCAAAACTGCTTCAAGGGAAGAGATGCTGGCGCACGGCAGGCGGCTCCAGAGCTGAGCTGCCTGTGCTGCAGAGCTCGGCCGTCTCCCGCGAGCTCTGGCGGGGAGAGGACATGGGCTCGGCGCTTCAGGCAGCGAGGTGCCCAGTGCTGCCGCGCGGGCCTGCCCTGAGGCCTGCCCTGAGGCCTGCCCTGAGGCCTGCCCTGAGGCCTGCCCTGAGGCCTGCCCTGGGGCAGCCGGGCGCGCGTTCCAGTGTGGGAGCCGGGTCTCTGCCGTCAGTCAGTTCGTTCTTGCTGTTCTCGCAGTCGGTCATCAAGCCCGCAGTTAATTAGCGTGTTTGGGATTCCTGCTGGGGCTCTTTTGGGAGAGCACACGTCTCTGGTCTCAGTACTGACAGCCCAGCTTCCCCCCTTGTGAAAGTACAGGCTCTTGTCCTCTCTGTCTTGGCTTTCATCCGTACTTCTATCCACACAAAGAAAACACAAATTCCAGGATAGAATTGGGGAGTAAAAGTATGCAGTTGGCTTCCTTAGTTGGAAAGATCAACGGTGGAGCCCTGAAGCAATCTGCCTGGGAACCTGTGCTTATCTGTGTGGCCATAGCTGGGGGAAGAGGGGTGTGAAGTTCATGTTGGTAACGAATTAAGCGGTACCGGAGCCAAAGGCTCGCTGTGAAGACACAGAGCATGACCCTGTGGTGGGGGGCGGGCAGTCAAACAGCAGGCGATGTCCACTGTGAATGAACTTAAATGAGGAGGGGAAACAGCCCCAAACTCATCTATAAAACAGTGGGCTCTGATCTGACCATCAGCACTTGGGATGATGTGGAAAATGTAGAAATTTGCAGTCTGGGAAAGAGCGTTCGGAGCGGCCGGGAGAGGGGTGGGGGGGGGTCTGCAGTTGTGCGGCCGCTCAGTGCGGGGGCTAGGGTGTTTCTGAAGGCGGCAGCAGGGGCAGCCTCAGGCAGAAGGGGGGGGTTTCCCCACAGAGTGAAGCTCCTCACCGTGGTACGGGGGGGTGTTGGCAGCTTAACTGAGTTCAAGGGAGAACATGGAGGAGACGCGTCGGGTTCAGAGCAGTTCTGACCCGCAGGTCGCTGGGCTCGGGGGGGCTGCCGGGGGGAGTCGCTGCATGCTGGCTGTAGTCTCGTACCCCTTCATTTGTAGCTGCTTCTGGCACTGTGGGCAGAGGTGCTGAACTGGGACAGACCTTCGGGCTGACTCTGCACGCTTAGGTTCAGAAAGGCTGGTTAGCAACCCCCCTCGCTCACGTACGTATCGTGTGTGCCTACAGAAACACGTACAGAGAGACACGTGGCATGTTGGAGTTCTCCCAACAAAACAAAGTCGCACTGACCAAGCGTGCTGGAGAGGAACTTGCCGAGTGTCCCATGCCCAGAATATCTGCTGAGTCTGGGCAAGTGCCTCCCTTCTCCCAAGAGCTGGCATACAGCCCTCTGGGGATGCGCCGTAGGTCGGCCTGTGGCTCTCAGGATCTGCGTTAGAGAGGAGCAGGCGCCCTCTCCTCTCCTCTCCTACGTAGAATTCACAGCTGGAGAGCTGGGCAGTAACTGGGCAACTTCTGCTAATCAACCTGTGTGTGGTAATGTTCAGAGGTACATGGGAAGGATTGCTTTGGACCAGAAAGACTTCTGCCCTGAGTCTTCCTTGGCCTCTGGTTTCGCCCGCTGGCTGGCCGCAGTTTGGCTGCTCCCTCTTTGAACGAGCCCACTCTGCTAGTCAAGAAGCTTGCCGCGTTTGGGACCCCAGCTCCATCCTGGTACGGCTGAGGAACGTGTCATTTGGGCTACCTAAAGACTGCTCCTTGTCATGCCCGCTAGCCAGGAGGTCTGCTGGCTCCCAGGCGATCTGCTGAGTTACCAGCTCTGGGGAGTAATCACACCCACACCGATTTCAGCCCGGGGGGTGCGTGTATTCCCCGTAAGCTCATATTCCACAGCTGCCTTTCTTCCTGTCTCTCTGGGCGCACATAGAACTTAGGAAACTTTGTGCTGCCTTGGTTCAAATTAGATGCTTCCACTGAGATTGTATTGATTTTTTTCTTGAGGGTTTAGGCTGGGCCATCTCCTGTAGTAATCAAGAAGATGCACATGAAGTCAGGTGCTTGTTTTCTCCCTTGTTCTTCCCTTTTCCCAGTGTAAAAATCTGCCTATTTTAGTTCTGCTGCTAACACCTTTGGCTGAATTTCCTTTCAGACCTCAGGGTGACTGAGGTTTTCTTTACTCTAACAGATGGCTTATTTCTATTTTACTGAACAAAAATCTTGGCGACATAACCGCGCTGTACTCCTTGCCTGGAGGAGATCACAGTTGCCTTTGGGATTCACGTTGGGCTGCTCTGGTCTGCAGGGCAGGTCTCACCGTGGGGGCAGCAGATCGCCCTCCGCACCCCTGGTGCAGGCAGCGTAGTCAAATCTGGGTGCAATGAAAAATGAAGCTTGTTCCTCTGTGGGCTGCTGCTTGACTTTGGTGCAAAGTGAATGGAATTCTGTCCCATTTCTTGTGCCATCATCAGCATCGCAGACACCTGCGCTGCCGGCCCCAGGAAAAAGAGTTTGGGGAAGCATCAGCAGTAGCTGGGCAGTCAGTGCTGGAGAGGTCCCGGGGGTTTGCACTCGTGCTTTATTTTTGTTCCCCCTGCCTTAAGATGTGGGTTCTCCGCTAGACACATGTGGCGTGAAGGATTAGGGTCTGGTGCAGTAACTTGTGCTTTGGCTCTCCTGCGGAGGCACGAAGCTGCCCCTGCTGGCCTCCCCACGGGCAGGGAGGGGGCTGCCACGTTCAGGTGAGAGGGATTTCATGAGAGTAGTGCTTCACCCTGAGAGGGGAAACTTTGCCTTTTTCTCCCCTTGCCAGGGCCCAGCTAAGCGCCGTGGTGCTGCGCAGGGCTGTGCCGGCGGGCGGGCGCCGCTTCGGGGTGCAGGCGTGTCGTTTCACATCGGGAGCGCGTCAGCGTCCCAGGTGTCCCCCAATGCTGGACCTTTCATTTCTCCTTTATACTGGAGGAGCATCCAAGCACTCGGTGCCTCCAGCGCATCTTGTAACTACGTGGCCGTGGCCTACATTATCGTCAAGCTGCTCCCCTTTTTCTTTGGAGACCCCCACAGCTGAGCCAACTTCGGCCCCTATGAGGGGCCAGATTCTGTTGTGAAATGACGGTAGCCTCGTACCATGCTGCTCCACAACCCTCTCCACGTAGCTGCTCGCTAAGTCGTGCCCGTATCCTTTTCCTTTAGCCCCGTCTCCCAGAATGCCTGTGGGAAAACGATGAACAGGAACTCTTCCTTATTCGGCACTTCCACTCTAAGGCCATCTCGGGGAGGGACGGAAGGGTATGGTATCCTGCCAGTGTCTTGCATTCCTTCGTCCTAGCCACGGATTTGTTATCCTTCATGTCTTGAATTGATGTCTGTAGGCCCTGTGTGGCATAGGTGACCCCTCGGGACTGCCTGGCGGGTTTTCTCTCCCGTAGCTGTTATGGCAGAGAATGTTCCTGCGCACTGGAACCTGGTGATGATCTGGTCTGCAGCCGCCTCCCATTGCGCAGATTCACTCTAAATACTGTCCGCTGGCTCGCGCTCCCTGCCTCCTGCCAAACTGGGTTGGGGGAGCAGATAGGAGCAGAGAATGTCCCGGGGGTGACTGGGACAGCGGCCGCAGTCAGCGGATAACCCAGGGGCTCCAGGAGTTCTCTTTAGGCGCTGTCGAGCTGCGGGGATCGGTCTCAGCCCCCGGTGTGCTGGGCAGCAATCCCGATGCAGTAGTGCATTCGAGAGCGGTCGTACCTTTTCCATTTCAACGGAACAAGCCCGATTCCTTCCCAGGGTCTTTTTGAGCTCCTCAGAGGGAGCTAGGGAGTCACAGAATGGGAACCCTAAGCTTAAGAGGTTGAGAGGCCTTTAAACTCAAGAGGTGCAGAGCAGGAGGCCTCGTTCCCATATGCCTGGAGACTCATTCGCTTCTTCCTTGGACAGTTTTGGGTTGGCTTGGTGCCACCAAGCATTGCCAAGGAGCTTGGGTGAAGAGGAAGATGCTTTGCCGTAATACTCTGCTGGCTTGAGTCGCAGAGAATGTGTTGTGAAGGACTGCGATGCAGCTGGGCGCCGAGCAAGCGTCTGTCAAATGTTGCGATACCCGTTCCTACTCGTGCCGGGTTTGCTGGCAGTAAGTCTTGCGGAGGGGGCAAATAATTCAAGCGGGTGCCCAGCCCTTCCTTGGGAGATGGCCGGTGCGGCGTACGCCGGAGCGTCTGCCACGAGGGAGGGAGGCTCTGCGGCAGCGTGCTGATGGGGAGAGGGCGGCCGCGTCCCGGGCTGGCCTGCCGCTAGGCGTGGGAGTCCTTTCATGGAAGTTCTGTTGGCTTTGCTCAAATTCTGCTCAGCTTCTGTAACGTGGGGGGCACTACGCCAAGTTCTCCATCACAACCCTGTATTTTAGCAAAAGGGTCACAGACTTTGCAGCAAACACAGCCGCTGCTCGACACGTCTCCTCCTCTTCCCCCTCCTGCGTGTGCCTGAACGCCTGCTTTCAGGTCTGTTACTGCATGTGACTGCCTGGGGCGATTTCCTTGGCCCAGAGGAGGTGACCTTAGGCCTGAGCGTGCCTGTTGTTTGATTCCCAGACTGCCCAGCTCCTTCAGCCATGAGTGGCCCTGCATGGATTTTGGTTGCTGTTTGCTCTATTCATTTTCTGATTGGGTTTCTTTCCAGGTTTTGAAGGCTGCTCCATGGTTCCCACCATTTATCCCCTGGAGACCCTGCACAACTCCCTCTCTTTGCGACAGGTCAACGAGTTCCTGACGGCTGTGTGCAGGAGTTGCAGCGAATCGCATGTCCAGTCTACCGCAGGTACTGCTGAGGTGGGCTTGTCTCTGGGTAAGCCAGAACAGAGCCGAGGCAAGAAGACCTTTTGGTCTTTTACCTTCATAGAATCATAGAATGTTTTGGGTTGGAAGGGACCCCTAGAGGTCATCTAGTCCCAACCCCCTTACTACCTTATCCGGACAGATCAGCCTGACCAGACTGGCAGTAAGTGCAGTCCCTGAAACCTGTTCCAGGGTGTTCTAGCCCAGGACTGAGCTATGGGATCCAGCTCAGAGCCATCCTAGGCCACTCACTTGAGAGACAAGTAATCAGCTGGGTCTGTCTGTGGCTGATAGTATGGTGACTCCAGCTTGGGAAGTCTTGGCCTCAGATTCCCCGGAGCCGAGGGACAGGCACGGCTGTGAATTTGTGCTGTTCTTGAGCTCTTCCCAGAGCGCCTGCTTGTGGCTGCTGGGCTACGAGCTCTTCCTTTATGTCTGTCTGAAAATTACTCATCTGTGTATTTATTTTTTTTTCTCTCGAAGCTTTGTTTGATTCAATGATTGGCAGCCAGATACCAGGAGACCCCTTTATGTCCCAGCGAATCCTGTCATCCTCCTCTTTGCCACTGCGCCAGCGTTCGGATAAGCCCCCTTGGTGTGAGTGTGCTCCCTTCTTGATCAGGGGTGAACGCGATGGTGAGGGAGGGAAGCAAAGGGTGCCAAAAGGTGGAAGCCAAGTGCTTAGGGTCTCTTTACTCTGCCGTTGAAGGATCGGAAACAGAAAGGGGAAACAGGTAAAAGGGAAAGCAGTCGTATGCCCTGTGAAAAAGCTTCCAGAGAAGGATGCAGAGAAGGACTCTGTGGGGTTGTATATCATGGGGCCATCGACTGTTGGATGGATGCTGTCTCTCCAGACATCTTCTGCTTAGTGCACTAGGACATGGAGGGCCCAAATGCACTTCGTTTTCATCTCAAGTTTGTGATTCTCCATGGCACACGGCCAGCTCGGTGTTGGCATGGGGGAATGCCTTCCCTTCCTGACCAGCCATGTGCATGCCTCGCCCAGAACTCCGAATAGGACAGTGGATTAGTTCTCACTTAAGGCCTTTGTGCAGCTCCCAGGCCTCGCTCGTCACAGTCTCCGCAGAGCTGGTGACAGTTCGTTAGCCCCTTTGCAGAGCTAACTGGCACCTGAAGGGGAAAGGGCTAGCCAAGAGTTGCACAGCCAGTGCAAGTTCAAGGCTGCCACCGAAGGAGCAGTCTGGCAAATCCAACCAGTTGAGGCTACCACCGAAGGAGCAGTCCTACTCTTCCCTGTCCTACTCTTCCCCTGGCTGTACACTCCTTGTGCCAGGAGCAGCGTGTGCTTGTGTAGGTAGCAAGGCCGGGGAACTGATCTGACAGAAAACACTTGTTTGATCTTCCCCCCTTTATTGCATTAGATAGAGTCTAGACCTCTTCCTCAGTTTGGCTCGTTGCACACTATAAGGCAAGAATAAGCATTAGTGCAGAAGCAATATTCCTTCCTCCAGTGGTGACTCTAGCTCAGCACTTGGGGATTATGTGTGTCAGGAACCGAGAGGAGCAAAGTTGAAGCCAAGAGTGTTCCATAATAACAAGGGAATGAAAGAAACTTCTCAGCTCAAAGCCCAACATCACATTTCACATTGTGCTCTACAAGGATGACAGAAGCCACTCTTGGCTATGTGCCAAGGTGGCACCGTATGACGAGATGTAAGTGTGGTGTTTGTGCTTGGGTTTTCATCAGCTGGGCTGCTGGAAGCACACCTAAGAGCAGCTGCACGCCCTGCCAGGCTGCACGGCATGCGGCCCACCCTCGCCCATCGGTTGTGGAACCGTGGGACGGCAGCAGCGTGGGTCTGACGAGGCTTTGGGCTGGGGGCGTATCAGCTAAACGTTTAACACTTTTCTTCCTCTTTGCAGACAGCAGTGGCCCCTCCAGCACTGTCTCCAGTGCAGGCCCATCCTCCCCAACCTCTGTGGACAACTGCGCTCGTTTCAGCTTCACTGAGAAACTTTCCGTCAGTCCCCCAAAAAGCGAGGAGCAGCTGACTCGCCAGCCCCCTGAGCAAGGAGAGGGACAGCCGCCAGGCAGAGGGCTTGACGTGGAGCTGGGGACATCTGGGTTGTCAGGGGCAGAGCCGAGCACCCCGGAGACCCTGCCCTGGAACAAGGGCCCAGAGCCAGGCGGCGTCCTGGAGCTGTGTGAGAAGGAGCTGGCGGAGGAGGACTCTAACCCAGAGGAGAAGAGCGTGGTGGAGCCGGATGAAGAAGAGTCAGCTGGGGAAATGTTAGAGCCAAGTAACACAGGGAACCCAAAGTGTGGTGCGGGGTCTGATACGAGGCTGGCTGGGAAGAGGGTGAAGCCAGGGGAGGGAAATATGGGGGGAGGGACGGGCCTGGATCAGTCAGGGCTGTCCAAGGAGATCTTGGTGCCCTGTGAAGAGGAGCTGCTGGGAGAGGGGTTGGACCCAGAGCATACGGGCAGGGAGCTGCTGGGGGACAGTGCTCTGCCAGGCCAGCTTCTGCCTGGTCACCCGTGCCAGGCGCAGCCACTGCCCCCCGAGACGAGTGTGGAGGAGCCGCAGCCACCGCCTTGGGAGAATCAGCAGGATTAGGGGCTCCCTGGACAGCACACTGCAAGCGCTTCTAGCCTGGAGGCAGCCCAGCTTCCAGCACGGCACCCCATGGAGCCGGCTGTCCACAGCACAAGCCATGTCCCAAGGCCACAGGACTCTGGGGTGTGGAAGAGTCTGCTCTGCTCCTCCACAAGCCAGCTCTTTGCCGTTCGGCAAGACAGAATGCCCCGTCTGCCTCGAACAGCAAATGCAGTCTTAGCGGTGGCATGGCACCTCCGTGGGGCAGGGACACGGGGCTGCATGGGTGTCCCAGGGGCTGTGTGCTTGCTGGGACGGCAGAGTTAGAGGATTGGTACAGCCAAGGCTTTTGGGGTGGGAAGTCCAAAGGGGGCAGATGGTCCCTTGAGATTTTTTTGGCCCGTAGCCTTCAGAGAAAGGCATTCTTGGCCCAAAGTAATTGGATCCATCGCAACCACCGACCTCCTCTCTGTTCCTTCCTTCTTCCTCTCTCAATTCTCACCTCTGGCCACCAAAAGCAGGTCCAGGTAGCCCATGGCAGGAAGGCTAAGGAGAAGCAGAAAGCATTCTCAATGAGTGTGGGAAGGAGAGTAATGAGGGGAGCAGGTTCAAGACTTCCACGGGCAAGAAAATGCCTCTGGTGTGGATGTGAATGTTTTCCTGCTGGGCTGGGGCAGGCAGGAGCCTGGGATCCAGCCTGAGAGAGGTGGGCAGGGAGGACGCACACGGGTTTTTTTTCTGGTCCCCAAGGGTCAGGCAGGGTACAGCTCTGAAATCTTGGTGACAGAAATTAAAAGAAACTGCTATTTGAACAAATCAGGATTATTAGAAACCAATAAGGAGAAATCTTTATTATATATAAAATGAAAAGTATTTAATGCCTATTTATGTAACTGAGTTGTGAGCACAAGCCTGAGGGCAAGGCTGACACGGGTGTCCCTGCCGCACCCCGGGTGCAGGCCAGGGCTGTGCCGCCTCTATTTATGAACAAGTCTGTGTGTGTCTGTAGCTAGGACCTGTGTTCTTGTGAAGCTGTGCCCAAAGATCTCCGCGCTGTGTTGTGATGATGTGTGTTCACAGTAAATCTATGCTGTGGGTCTGGCGTCCCTCTGTCTCGCGCCGCAGCGGGTGCGTGCTGGCACTTGCAGGTCCCTCCTGGGAGAGGAGCTGTGCTGGGAGTGACGAGCGCAGGGAGCGCGCGGGCACGGGGCTCTGCTTGAGAAGGCCAGACGCCGCTTGTTTCCCTCTGCAGAACTGGTTGTACGAGGAAGGGGTCCTGGCTTCCTGGGTCCCAGGGCGTTTTGCGGTAAAATGACGACTTTGGGGCATCGTGTGCGGCTCCGTTCGCTTGGCCCACACCTTCTCATCAGTGCAAGCGCCTCCTGGGTTCTGTGTCCTCTTCGTCACGCCTGACAATCCCTAGCTGCCAGTTTGGGTGTTGAAGAAAGGTCACGTTTACTTGCACTTGGGATGCAGCAGTCGTGCAGCTGCCTGAAGGGCAGTGCTGTGGGGGGAGAGGAGGAAGCCTGGGCCCCCCTCCCCGGGCTGTGCCCGCCTGCTCTCTAGGGACGGCTGTGGGGGCCTGGCTTCCGTAGGGAAGCCCTGTGGCTTTCGTTGGCAACCCTGCCTTAAAGGGCTGGAGAACAGACACCCCGGATGGTGCCTGTTGGGCTGTGGGCCTGCAGCCTGCCCCTGCCCCTGCCCCAGAGCTGGCCAGGGGAATGCGGGAGGCAGAGCCGCACTCGATCCCGCTTGTGCCCCTGGTCCCGCCATCCTGCCTGTGCTCCTCATCCCCCCATCCTGCCCCCACCCCTCGTCCCCCCCATGCTGCCTGCACCCTCCCAGGGTCAGCAGCGCGTGGCGCCTGCCTCCACCAGCACGGCCGTGCCCGCAGCAGGATTTCCTGCCAGGATTTGCCCATTTCTGTCTGGGGAGGCAGCGCCCACGCTGCCATGGCCGAGTGGGGCATGGCTCCTTTGGCAGCGCCAGCAGGGCACGGAGCAGGCTCTGGGGGGGGGGTGAGGGCTGGCTCTCAGGTGCTCACCCCCACACAGCTGGGGGCTTGTCACGGCTATGGCCCCCGAGCCCGCTGCTGGGATGGCTTTGCTGCGTACCAATGCCCGGCAGATCCCCCACCCGTCTGCTCCCCCTGCATTGCAGGAAAACAGCCAGGGGATGCTCTGGGTGCTGCTGCCCTCCGCCCATACTGCCAAGCAGCGCAGGAGATGGACTCGGTGCCGGGCGCCGGGGGAGCCCCGAGGGCGCTTTGTGGTCAGAACCCTTCCCCCCCCCCCCCCCCAGGAAGCGGCTGCTGGCTGCAGCGTCCTTGTGCCCCTGGGGCTTGGCAGGGGCAGCGCAGCGCTGGGGTAGCGATGCCCAAGCTGCTGCTGCGGTCGTGCCACAGCCGCTGGGAACGAAAGCAGCCGGTTCTTGCGAGGCTCTGGCGGCCGCATTCTGCAAGCAGGGACAGCCAAGTGCTGCAGCCGTTGAATTTATGGGCAGGTTGCTACCCCTCACAATCAGCGTCTCATTTTGGCTTCTGAATGCGTTGAATATACCTTTTTGGTTGCTGGAGGCCTCTACCCGGAAATTATCTGGCTGCATTGGTGCTTTGCATATGGGTAATTCTGTGAAGTTTGTAGGATCAGAGGGCTTCCTGGTGCAGGGCAGAGTAACGGAGACAGCCCGGTTACCTGTGGCCAGTAGTGCTGGTGCCGCAGAAGCAAATGTCCTGAACCCCGCGGAAGGAAGCCGGGCTGCCTGCCGTGGTGCGAGAGCTGGGTTCTGGTCTATGCCGGCTCTCTCCATAAGGCGGCCAAGCAGGGATGGGTGGTGCCCTTCACTGTGAAAGAGCTGCTTAGCAGCTGCCTCCCTCGAGAGGTTTGTGATCTGTCGTGATGCTCTAATGCTTCCAAATGAGCACCTGCAGAGCGTGCTGCAAAACCTGAGCACCGGCTGCCTGCTCTCACACGGTGGCTTTACGGCGTTGTTCTTGGCTCGGTAGCCGCAGTGATTAATGGCAAAGCCCCTTCCAAACGCAGGGTGGTGCAAGGAAGTGCTGTCAGTCTGCGGGGAGGAAGGCAGTGCTGGTCCGAGCTGCCCTGCGGGGAGGAAGGCAGTGCTGGTCCGAGCTGCCCTCCCCGGGCAGTGCGGGGCCAGGCAGAGGACACAAAGGAGAGCACAATCCAGGAGCTGCCGCAGCGGCCAGGCCGGGCTCCCCGCGGGGGTGCTGAGGGCTCTGTCCTTGCCATGTCCCAGCTGCACAAGGGCCCGAAGCGTCCTCTGGAGGGGAGGGGGGCTGGAACTGTAAGTCACCCCGCGGGGGTCAGGGAGGGAGGGCTGGGTGTCCCCGGCCGCTCCATGCCCCTGATGTGCGGGTCCCGTCCCGGGGGGCACGGGGAGCTTCAGCAGCCGCGCGTGGAGGTGCGGTGTTAGGGGAGCGGCCGGGCTCACCCCAGCGCCTCGGCTGGAGGCATCTGGCCGGCACCAGAGGGGGGTCCGGCAGCAGCGCCCGCGTGCCCCTGCTTGTGCCATGGACTCGCTCAAAGAATGGCTTGAAACAGTTGGAAGTGTTCTTGTTCGCAATTAATGTGGCTTTATTATTAATGTGTCGGGCTCCTCGCTTGACAGCAGTTGGTTACAGAGCGTTTCACATGGAAATGGGCGGAGGGACAGAACTTAGGGAACTGAATTCAAATAGAAACGTGATGCTGAAGAAAAGAATCAGGGCTCTGTTCTTAAAACATTTAGCATAGAAGCTAGGAGCACAAGTTGCCATTTCAATACAGTTAAGACGTTCACTTTTTCAGTTATAGGTTTAAAATAGTATTTTTGTACCTATTACATACAGGAAGATTACGCGTTGTTGCCCACATGCAGAAACAAGCAAAAGCAGAGTTTAACTGTTTCTCTCTATAGCGCTGTGTTACCGCTGGCTCTGGATGGGTTCTGCTGGCTCCTGCGGGCGCAGCAGGGTCAGACTCCTTACAAACGGGCATTTTACAAGTCTTTTTTCCCGTAGTTTTTTTAAGCGGGGGGGGGGGGGGGGGGGGGGGGGAAGACAGAGAGGAAGGGAGAGAAGCTGAAGGCAGAACAGACTGCCACAAAAGACTGAAAAGAAGTGAGAAGCCTTGAGCGAGGGAAGCGAACTGGTGTGGGGTAAAGCTGTCCCAGCAGCACGGCGGAGGGCGGGTGTCTTCACGGGAACACGTGCCAGCGGCCGCGCTCCTGCCTGGGGGATTGCAGGCACCTTGCAAAGCCGCCTACTGCTGCGTAGTCAGAATTGCTTCAAGTTTAAAACTGAGAAAACATTCATATGTGGGTCTATCTAAAGTTAGTGCATTAGCTTTTACACCCCGTCACGCCTGGGCACCTAGGGAGCCCGTCAGCGAGGGCCGCGGCTGTCCTCTAGCGTCTGGCACCCTGTGCCAGCCGCCAGCATCTCCCCAGGGCACCGAAGGCAAAGCCCCCCCCCAGCAGCGCCCGGGGCAGGGGGGAGCAGGCGCATTACTGCCTGCGCTGCCGTGCCATAACCAACATTCATGGATGCTGACCCCATCGCGTTACTGAGCATGGCATTTATTCTTCTGGCAGACACACAGCGAGTCCATGGTTAAAATGAATACAGCACAGGGCAGGGATCTACTGAACCCCTGAGTAAGCTCACGTGCTCCTACCAAGGGCTGCGTCAGAAGGGCTGGCTGTGCCTGGGGGGGGCCACTAGCCTCAGGCTTCGTCCTGCAGCGGCTGGGCTTTAGACACACCCTTGCAGGCTGCAAGCAGAGACGCCTTTTGCTGCCAGCACATTCTCTGCAGTCTTTTTATGGTGGTGTTTAAATTGCAGCATCTAAGTATTTGTACCAAGAAACCTCTGAACTGACACTAAGAGCACGTGGTGTCCCGTTAACATGGATAAATTAAAATATTAAATCCACACAAAATGCAGCTTAACATAAAAAAATAAATATATAAATTAAATGCAAAATAAACCCTTTCCCTAGAAACTCCATTTTAGTTTTAGGAACAGGTTTCTAAGCAGCATTTTCTTCACGTTAGCTGCCAGAAAACTAGCACTGAGCCTGAAGTGCCCCAGGCAAGCACACACAGGGTCCTAGGATGCTCGTTACGGAGCCAGCCCTCGGCTCGGGGCCCAGCACAGCAGGTGCCACAGCAGATGGAAATACCCTTGAATTGTGCGTCAGGCCTTGCAGCCTCGCTTCCTGCAATCTCACCTTGCCTTCCCCAGAGCAGGCCCTGCCACCACCCCCTCCGTCCTACAGAGAGACAAAGCCTTTGTCACGGGCCCCTCCTGCAATGCTCTCAGAAGCAGGGAAGGCCGGCGAGCGTGGCCGCACACCCAGGGTAGGAGGGCTGGCACCGGGCCGGGCGCTGCAAGGTGTGTGCAGCCCCTCCGCTACGCTGGCTGGAGAGCCCGCGTGTCCCTGCCATGGGCGTGAGGAGCTAAGAGCAACTACACTTACTAAACTACTTCCCCCGAGTGTTTTCGGAAGGATGGGGGGTCTCTTTCCTCACCACACAGGTTCCATTCCCCACATCCTGGACGCTCAGGGGGACAACAAAAAGCTTGAACACAGCTGAGAGGCTTGGACCACCGGCACAGGGGCAGCGAGGAACTGGCTGCTGCTGGCAGAGCTGGCGCACGTCAGCCTCCCCGGCCCGGCGCCAGCCCCTCGGCGTGGCTGCGGGCTCCTCCGCTGCCTCACCGCGCTCAAGAAAGCCTTTGGTTTGCAAGGACAGGGAGATTTCTCATACATCTTAGGCCAACGGCGGCCGGGGTTGTTTCAGCCCTTCGGCCTTAGCGGGGGCTGTAGTTGTGCGTTTGGATGCTCTGTGTGTGACTGTTCAGGCAACAGCCCCGCCGCACCTCCCACCGTCACTGCCGCTGCGCAGGAGGGAGCCGGCCGCTCTGTGTGCGCAAAGCTCAAGTTAGCAGGTTAGGAACGTGGTCTTCGTAGCAAAGAGCGGGCTGAACCCTCCCCTCCCACTGCTGCACCCCCCCCGTCCCTTCAGCATAGCGAGCCGGCGTTGCAGGATGTCACAGCCAAACGCCTGGGACAGAAGAGCTGGCCCAGGGTGGTCCTGCCTGGCTGGAGTACCGGTCCCCTGGCTCAGAACACCACCCGTACGGCCAGGCTGGGAGATGGAAGAATGGCCTTCACCATCCCGTCACAGCTGGAGGGTTTCGCCTTCCCTCATCTCCTAGGCGCATCTTCTTTGCGGATTGGTTTTTTGTCTCTGCCCCCCTGCCCCCATGCACTGTCTACATGCAGCAGCAGCACTGCAGCCCTCACCAGAAGGATGAGGTTCATGGTGCTACAAGTTAAATGGCAAGGCAGCCAGGAAGAGAGTAGAAGAAGCTCTCACAGCAGCAAGGCAGCCAGGAGAGTCTACAGAAACTGTACAGGCAGCAGGATAAAGCGGGGAGAGTGAAAGTGCCCCTGGCCTGCAACTGCTCTTGCACAAACTCTTAGCTCAGTCCAGAATATTACAGAGCCCTGTGCTTCTTCCTCATGGCATCCGGTGCTGAGCCAGATGGATACCCGCTTGCCTGACAAATGGGAACCATGTAGAGGACTAAACCAGAGAAGAACTGGACTGTGATTAGATGGCGTCGCTGATGTTGCGTCGGTGATTGGAGAGTCAATGGATGAACGCAAAGTGTGGGAGACTTAGAACTCGATCTTACAGGCTGGAAAAGATTCATCCTGCATCACGACAGTGCTGCTGCTTGCCAGTACCATGATGTTTAGCTCCTGCTGCTTCTCATGGGTCTGCTGGTACCATTCTCGTGTCACCTCAGTATCGTGTGTCGGGATCAATGTCACCTGGGAGAAGAAAGCAGGGATGATGGTCTGAGAATGACTGCAGCGACAAACAACGCCCACAGGAGCTGAGGCTAAAATTTCCCATTAGTTGTGGAACACTGTACCCTTGGTACCGCTTGATCTATTTAATGCCTTTCAGATGTCGGGCTCTCTCAGGCAGAGCTGGTGCCTCCCTGTGTGCAGTGCCAGCACACCGGTGCTCTGCGCTGGTGCCGACACCCCAGGGATGAAAATGGCTGCGGCACAGGGAGAGCTGCGGGAGGATCCCGCAGTGTGAAAAGGAGCAATGCTGAGCGCATCCCTGTCAGCGGCCTCGTATCAGGCTTCATGTGCCTGATGACCCAATGTGCAACCCAGGGACCCGGGAATCCGAGGCTGCTTTGTCTGAAAGAACAGACCCTTTCTGGTACCCGCCCTCAGAAGGAGTGTGCCCCCCCCCCGCCCGGTGCCCTGCAGGCTGAGAGAGTTGGGGTTGTTCAGTCTAGAGAAAAGAAGGCTGCGGGGAGACCTGATTGCGGCCTTTCAATACCTAAAGGGGGCCTATAGGAAAGAGGGGGAAAATCTTTTTAGTAGGGCCAGCTGCGTTAGGACAAGGGGTAATGGTTTTAAACTAAATCAGGGTAGGTTTAGGCTAGATATAAGGAAAAAATTCTTTACAATGAGGGTGGTAAACCACTGGAACAGGTTGCCCAGAGAGGTAGTGGAGGCCCCATCCCTGGAAACATTCAAGGCCAGGTTGGATGGGGCTCTGAGCAGCCTGATCTAGTTAGCAGTGTCCCTGCTGACTGCAGGGGGGTTGGACTCGATGACCTCTAGTGGTCCCTTCCAACCCAAAACATTCTATGATTCTATGATTCTATGAAGCAAGAGCGCTCTGGTTTAAAAGCATTAATAAAGACTTGCTAGCAGAAAGATCTCCAGCAAGCAGGGCTGGCAACAAACACCGCTGGGCGTGGGACACTGCGATGAAAAGTCAGGCTGTGATGGTGCTGGTTTCCCCTTGAGGGCAGGCTCGTCCCGCAGCAGCTGAGGAGATGTGTATGCTCGCTAGATGCTTACTCCCCACAGAAGAATGTGGGAAGGAGGACATATCCTCCAGTCACACTGTTTTGTGGGTGTCCCCCTCCTCCCCACAGGTACAGTTACTCTGCTGAGACCGCAGGGCAGGGCATGCCCCGTACCATCCGCCCCCTCTGGGGGTTCGTGGCACCTCCTCCCCAGCACTGCTGACACAAGGAGCACCGCTCGCACCCCCTGCCATCTCCAGGACCTACCTGCAGGTTCTCCCCCCACTGAGATTTCCCTTCCAGGAGCGCATCCAGCACCGCGCGGCTCGGTTCGCCGTTCGCTGCGTCATTCCCGCTCACAACGTAGTACGATGCTCGAACCCGCTTGAAGAACTCCGGATCAGTGTTCTTCCCACTGCAGTGGTTGGGGATGTACGCCAAGTCCACGTAGACAGGCGGCCCCACAGGCACAGGCAAACTGCTCTTAGGACTATTGGAAGCTTTGGAAAAAAGAAAACAGAGGCTATCAAAACCTTTCTGGAAAGGAAAACCACTCAAACGAACAGTGAGGGACTTGAATTCCAGGCAGGTTCCTCCCTGCAGCTGCAGCGACACAGTTCAGAGTCACCCAGGCCCTGCTGCTCGGAGGTGACCTGGGTGCATTTCTGGGCCAGTGCTGTTGCAGCTCTTGGGAGGGAAGGGGCGTGCTGCTGTTCTTTGGGGAGGGACTGGATGGCTTTAGGCTTGGAAACCTTTCCTGGGGAAGGGAATAAAATAATAATTAAAAAAAAAACAAAACCAAAAAACCCTCCATTATTAGCTTCCACAGAGTTGTCATCCCAGTCGATATTTAGTCCTAATTTTTGTTGTTTAATAACCTACATTCGCTAAAGGAAGCTGGTCTGATGGCCTTTACACGCTACCCCCGGCTGTTACAGTAGCCTTAAGGCACGCATGCTTAAGGGAGAATTTCTTACCAGGGTTGGTTTTGATGCCATTAACGAGGCTCTTGCCAGGGTTGCTGTGACCACCCCGGGACAACTCCTCCTCTGTGTGAGGAAGCTGCCCCAGTGCACTGCGTGGTTTGGGCTTCTCTCCTCCATCTCTTTCTTTTTTGGCAGTGACAGATTTTGGAGATTTGTCCGATGGCTGTTTCACAGGAGTGGGTGATCGTTTCCCCTTCACATCTACTTTCCGGGCAGGCGAGGAAGATTTGGGTTTGCTCAAAGGCTTCCTTGCACCTTTGTTCTTTTCTTTTATGTCTTTCTTGGAAATTTTATCAGTTCTACTCATGCTTTGATCATTTACCAACATATCAGGGTCCACCATGCAGACATCAGGGTGAGGAGGATGGGGATGAGGATCTACCATGGGAACAGGCTGAGGATCATGGCTGGACCTAGAGCTGGCATGATGAGCCGTCCCAACAGCTTTGTCCACTGGGAGGAAATCCGCATCTTCATCTGAGTCCATGTTGGCATCTGCCGTGATGGATGGACATTCTTCCGTCTCAGGTGGGACATCCGAGTCTGACTGGGAAGTTCCAGAATCACTCACTGATGTTGGAGGGGTTTCCTCCACTGTGGCACTTTGCATGGGGCTACTACCAGTGTGGGGTGGTCTTCCTTGCACCGAAGGGTGACCGTCCTCCTGTGAGAGGTCACTGTCTTCAGAGAGCTCGTGAGGGCTCGGGTTGATGAATGACGGCGAGAGCTCTCCCTTTCTGTGTTTGTATTCGCATGAGGAAAATTTCTGCCCACAATCAAAGCTGGCTCCTAAATGTGGCTCCACCTCATGAGAAGCATCTCCATGGTCCTCTGTTTTTCCACCCCTCTGCACATTTGGGAAAAAGGGCTGGAAACTGTGTTCAGGGGACATCAGAGAGGAAGGACGGCTCTGCCTCTCTGTGTCCTCTTTGCCTGCACATGGAGAAAAACTGTCGTCAGAATCGGGACACGTTTTTTCATCTTTTGCCTCTGCTGCATGGTATGTACCTTGGAAAGCTTGCAGACTGGTGCTCACCTCTGTCGGACCATTGGCTGTGGTTTCATCTTTGTGCTGATGATGAGGGAATGACGTCAACACATCAGGGAGCGATGTCAGTGTCATCAGCTGGTCTGCAAACGGTGCCTTCTGCTCTGGATTGCTTACGCAGGGTTGCCGTTGCCTCTCTGCAGAGAATGGCGTGGGCTGGGAGCTCTGGCCATCCCTTCTGCATGGTGAAACGCTGTCCCCCATGCCACCTGTGAAGGGAGAGCCATGTTCCTCAGCAAACACGAAGTCTTTGGTTTCAGCCGTATGTGTTTTCACAGCAGCCTCTGGAATCTGTGGAGACACATCCCAAAGACTCTTGGTGCCTGGTTCCGCTCCCGCACCCGTGTACGTGGAAAGCACGTGGGAGTAGAAGCTTTCTGCTGTAGTCGGTATCACAGGAGTGGTGGCTTCAGACGAAGGCTCCTCTGACAGGCTGGAAGAGTCGTCTTTCAGCTGCTGGTGTGGCGCAGACTCTCTTTCCACAGCTTTGGAGAACAACTTCTCTTCTTCATACGGACTCAGTGGTGAGAATTTAGTAAAAGAGGAGTCCAGGCTGCTGATTCTCTCGGAAACCTCCAAGTACTCATCCTTCTTCCCCTGGTCCGAGAGCAAAGAGCAAGGAACCTTTAAAGGAAGAGCGATATCCCCTAAGTGGCTTGCCGAGGCTTGCTCCTGTCTGAACACACTGGGTGCTCCGCTCTTTCCTAGCAGGGAGCATGCAAACCCAGAAGAGCCACCCACTCTGCCCTCCGCTGCCGGGGCCTCGCCCCATGCCGCTCCCTGGGTTACCGAAGCAGATTTCAAGCACACGGCTTGCTCCGGGCACGCTGAGGCCACCGCTGCACTTGGATAATCTGTGACACAGAAATGCGATGCCTTTGTGGATTTTTCAGCAACCTCTCTCTCGGGTGAAGAATCTTGTCCGAAAGGGCCCATTTCTGACAGCTGCTCGTCTCTGCCCGTGTCCGGCAGGTCACCGTAACCGGCAACACATGGCCCCACGACAGCGGCTGCTGCACTTCTCCCATATTCCTCTTTCCACCCCGGATCGGAGGGTGACGAGGCAGTAGAGCTGGGTGAAATGGACTCCTGACGCCTGCTTTGCAGGAGGGGTTCTGACACGTGCGGCTTGTCCATGGCTGGGACATGTGCGCAGATGGCGCCTGCAGCCCCAGCGGGGCGGTGCAGTTTGGACTCCTTTTCAGATTTCTCCTTAGCGCCTTTTTCTAACTCCGAGTCACTCGCGCTTTCTTCCCCTCGACCTGCTTTCTCGTAGTACGCGTCTTCAGGACCTGGGCTTTCAGATTTCAGGGACAGAGCTATCTGCTCCTGGCTCGACAAAGCGATGTTCCCATCTGGACCAGCAGCATCACTATAAGCAGTTGACTTTTCTCGGTAATACATGTCTGTGGGGGAGGCAAATGCCGAGCTTGTGGGCGATGGGTGCAGCTCAGAGCCCAGTTCTTCTGGCAAAGTAGAAGACACCTTCAGTTTTTCCTGCCCTCCAGATAGCCCAGGCTTCTCTGTTTCAGACAAGGGCAAGTATCTTCCATGGATGTCTGTGTAGTCAAAGGCTGAATCTGCTTTGTCTTTAGGGGATGCTGGAGATGACAACTCCTTCTCAGCAGAGGTATAAAGGCAGGACTCTTCTTCCTTTGCAGAGACGTGAAAACTCTGACCTTTTTGAGAGATCAGTGCTGTTGCTGGCACCTTGTCAACCCTGCCAGTGTGACCTGGGCTGTCTGCTCCCCTGGGTGTGAAGGGGGGAGGTCCAACTCCAGTCACAACTATCTTCTCATAGATGTCAGCGTACTTGAAACTTCTTTCATCAGGGTAGGGAGTTGGTTCTCTTTCTTCTTGCTCTTCTCTTACAGAACCGTCACCACCTCTGGGGCTGCAGACCCCTTCCTCATAGGAATAAGGCTCAGGGGAGCCCCTGGCATAGGCCTCCGGAGGATACGCCCCGCGGCTGGCAGAATCCACAGCCTCAGCATGGCCCGTGGCAGCACTGCTTTTTGGACAAGGACCTTGTCCTAGAGGGGAGTGTGCACGCTGCCCTGGCACTGCAGCACCTTCCTCGGGGGACGCCGCTATGTATTCGTAGCCTGCTGGTCCTGTAGATCGCCACAGAGGAGATGCTGCTGCCATCTGCTCTCCTCTTCCTGCGGAGTCGTAAAGACCCTCGGTGGACGTGCAGCCATCCTCTGGCTTTCTGTCTGACTTGTACTTACAGTCTATTTCCCCATACACACCGATGATGTCCGACTTCTTCTCCGTGTCCTTCGGCAGGACTTCCTGTACAGGTGGCTGGCGCTGACCTAACGCGTAAGGCCCTTCTGTTTCTGGTGTGGTGTCGCTCTCCTTTTCCAGCGTGGCAGCCGTTACAGACAAGGGCGATGCTGTCAGTGCTTGGTCCAGTGACTTTGCATAGATATCTAGGACAGCTTTCTCCTCGTCATCTAAATAGGAGTAATCTTGTTTAGAAGTCAACAATTCCTGCCTGCCTTTGCTTCCAGTTAATGCTTTGGCCTGATTTTCCTCACCGGAGATGTATCGAGAAGACAGAGGAGAACTTTCCATTTGTGTTCTCTCCAGGGGAGTAGTGTCAGCAGGAGCTATTTCCACTTCCTTTGCTTCTGATGTAGGTTTGGCACTCTTCTGTGTGACGTCTTTGTAATCACACGCTGCCATCCTTAAACATTCCGCTTGCAGTAGCACAGGTTTGTCTTCAGCATGGTGGAGATCCTCCTCCTCCTCACTGGGAAACTGCCCTCCTCTTCCTTCCTGACGATACCCATACGCAGAGCCCCATGCTTCGCTTTCTGCTCTGCTCCAGGTGTGACTGCCAGGCGCCACGGGCGACAGGATCTCCTCCTCTCCCATTTTAGGAAGGGATTTTGTTTCATATTCTGGTACCTCGTCCAAGAATGTGCTCTCTCTCTCTTTATCGTATCTCTGCCGTCTTCCCTGAACAGGGATCTCCTCCACCTCTTCTGGAAACCACACTTTCTTCTCATAACTTAAATCTTTCATGTAAAAGTCTTCCATTTCTGGAGATTTTTCTTCTTGAGCTTCCTCGGACCTGCAAGGTTTTACACCTTCGGCAGAGATGTGTGAAGATGTTTTATCCTCGGTTGGGCTCGGTTCTGTCACGTGTAAGCCCTTTGCATCTGGAGATGCTTCCTGAGAGCCCAAGCCTGCAGTTCTTCCCCCAAATGGTCCCTTTTCTGCTGCAGAAAATAGACTGCTGTCATCTGGGGACATTTCTTCACTTGAAGTATCTCTAGGTGACATGTCTTTAACCGAGCTACCTTCTGGGCAAGGGAAAGGTTCTGACACTTCTTTCATGAGTTCTTTGGCAGAAGTTGTTGGGGATTTTTCATACGAAGCTGGGCTCTGCTCTGTGACATTCATGGATTTCCCAGCTTCTGAAGGGAATCTGTCAGTGAAGTCAGAGACAGTTTTTTCTTTTGCAGGTATCTCCTCTGTGAAACTAAGAGATTTGATGTCTTCTGGAGAAATTCCTTTAACAAAAACGTCCGAAGAGATTTCCTTGCTGGGACTGTCAGTGAGAGAAATGGATTTGGTCTCTTCTGGAGAAATGTCTTTAATGGAAACATGAGATGATCTTTCTTCTTCTGAGGTGTCTCCTGTGAAATACAGCAGTTTTCCTTCTTCAGTAGTCACTCCCCTGACAGAAATATCGGAGGATTTTTCTTTACCAATACTTTCTTCTGTAAAAGAAAGCGATTTGGTGTCGTCTGGTGAAAATTGTGGAGATTTGTCACTTCCAGATCTGCTTTGGCTTGTGAACTGTGGAGGATCCACACTCCCTAGAGACGCTTCTGTAGTAGAGAATGGCTCGAAGGATGTGTGTTTTGAAAATCCCATTAAGCTTTCTGTCATGGTTTTAGTTCCTTGCTCTTTTTCTGGCCCCAGAAACACATCTGTACTGGGGTGGGGCGGCACGGGCTGCTCCTCCTCCTCCCCTATCACCACTGTGTCCTGCTTGTGGTAGGAGAGCCAGGGCAGCTCCTCCTTCCCCACCAGTTCTTCCTGCACCTCCTCCCCAGAAGACACTGGAACGTCGCTGCCCAAATCCAGCTTGTGCTGCAGGGGTCCAGGCTCTTCTTTTTCGTGTCTGTATTTAGCCACAGATACCTCATCTTCTCCGAGAGGTTCGCCCTTGGCTCCCTTCACCACAACAGAAGCTTGGACCTCCAGTTTCTTGGCAGCAGCATCTGTTTGTTTTTCGAATAGATCTGAATCTACTGTTTCTAGTTTTTCCTCCACTGGAGACTGGTGGAAAGGAGTGTGTCCTGCACTAGTGGGGCCAGATGGGGTGGGAGAGGCCATTTTGACTGTACTGTCATCAGGGCTCATGCATCGTTCTTCAGCCTCCGCAGAGTCGACCTGGGAAAACGGTGTTTCTTCAGTGGGTAACGGCAGACCAGAAGTCTGCGTCACTTCCATGGGAACACTGATTAACACGTTATCAGGACACCCTTGATGAGCAAATATGGGGGCATTGTAATGCCCTCTGAGTTTCTCAGGCATTTCAATATTTGGAGTCCCATCTTCTTCTTCCTCTTCTTCTTCTGCCTCTTCATGAAGATCCTTCTTTTGAGCTTCCAGTTTTCTCTCTCCTTCTGCTAACGCATGGAAATCTTCAGGGGGTGGAGATTTAAAACATTTGTCTTCCTCCAAGGACGATGTGGGAGAGATCGTACCAGCAGAGGGAACATAGTCGAGACCTTGGGTTGCCTCAGTCCGAGAGGAGGGCATGCTGTTTACTGTGTCTAAAAGCAAAGAGCTTTTCCCAGTCTCTTCTGTCTGCGGTGCTGTTATAGATGCAACAGATTGATCTTCAGCTACTGAGGTTGCAAAAGATGAAAGCTTATCGCATTCTGTAATGGAGGTAGCAGATGATATGTGTTCCTCCTCAGCTAGAGGCGCTGCCACAATGTTTGTGGGATATGCCAGGATTTCAGACTCCTGGCCAGCATAGCCCTTGGCTGAAAGGTCAGCAGTAGGCACGGCCTGTATTCCATGTATTGCTTCAAAAGAGCCTGGCTGGTCAGGAACAGAAATGTCATAGGCATTGACATCATACTTCAGGTGTGGGATCCTCTCTTCCTGTTCATCATGTATTTCTTCATCAGAAATGGTCTGCTCTGTTTCTGAGTAGCCTGGGATGGTTTCATCTTGGATATATGAAACATGTTCTGCTGTTGTTCCTGGTGGGACCGGCAGACTGCTCAGATATGGCTCTTCCTTTGTTACCTCCTTTCCAAGCAATTTAGTTTTCTCACCCATGTCACTGAAGTCTTTTTCCTTTTCCGTAGTGGTAAATATTTTGTCCTCCCTCTCCTCCTGAGCCAGCTCATAGAAGTCTCTGTTCTTTTCCACCTTCTCCTCTGCCTTCACGTGCTGTTCTTCCTTTTCTTCCAAGTCTGCCTTTTCTATGACATCTTCTCTCTTGTCCTTCTCAGCCTCCTCCTGTGCCTCTGGCCCCTCAATATATTTTTCACAAGTCTTTGTTTCTGCTTCCCTCTGTTTTCTGTCCAAAGAGATTTTCTCTTCCTCCTCCTTTTCTCCCTCTCTGAACGCCAGTGACCAAGCACCCTTTGCCAAGAGGTCTGTCTGTGGTGGTACCTGTTCTTTGTCTGGAAACAGCCGAACTTCCGTGCCCTGCTCAGCTTCTCCCCCGTAGTATCTCATGTCACGATTTTCATCTATTGCTCTCTTTTCATCCTCTATGTTCTCAGCATGACCTGCTCTCAGTTCTAGCTGATGGGCTGCCTTCTCCTCTGCTGGCGATTCCTTTTCCATATCAGTAGCAGATATTCCCTGATCGGGAATGTTCGGTTTCAAAGTCAGATCCACTTCAAGGCAGCTCTGAGCACTCGTGTCAGCAGAGTCTTTTATCTCTGTTTCAGGTACTCTTGTAATCTTATCACTAACCTCAATATCAGACACTTCTTGAGGCACCTGCAAGGACCCTTTCTCCTCATGCTTCAGGTCCTCAAAGTCCTTTGTAAGATCTTCTGGTGATGACAGGACTAACCTCTGCTCAGCGATGGAAGTCTCTCCTGGCTCCACCTGTGCAGGTGCCTTCTCCATTGGTGACGCCTTCAGGTCAGCAGGTACTTCCTTTTCAGGTCTGACTTTGACCTTCTCACTTTTGAGTCTGCCTGGAACTTTTGCCTTGTATAACGTTTTTCTTACTTCTGGGGTAAATGGCTTTAGATCTGGTTTAGAAATTTTTTTGGGCTCTGGTTTGGTTTCTTTCTTTTTATCCTCTTTCTTTGAATCTTTTTTTTCCTCTTTCTTTCCATCATCTTTTTTTAAGTCCTTCTTCTCCTTCTTAATCTCTTTCTTTTCTTTGTCTTTCTTCTCCTCCAATTTGGATACTTTCTCTTTGAGATGCTTTTTTCCAACCTTGTCTTTTGCCAATTTTCTTTTCTCAGCTTTGAGAGCATCGCTTGTTTCTGTCTTTATCTTTTCATGTTTAATAGGTTTCTCAGGAATTTTCTCTGGGTGTTCTTTAACCTTTTTCTCCATTTTAGCATCTTTTATGACTTCTGGTTTTACCTCCTTAATCCCCTCCTCAGCTGCCTCTTCTTTCTTTGCTTGCTTTGTCACAGATGGCTTGGGGGAAGATTTAAGACTCTCTTTACTGTCGGTTCTTTGCTTAATTTTGGTCTGCTTCAGCAGAGGTGGAGGCATTCCAGAAGTGATATCTTTCTGTGTAGCTACTGGGTACCTCAGGAAATCCAGGTGCTTGAGTTTCTCAAGACCTTCCAGTATCTTATTTTGAGGAGCATTTCCAGGAAACAGAACCCTTACAATTTTCTCTGTTGGGCTGGCTGGAAGCCACACCACCAGGGCTGTGATGGACGTGAGATAGGGAACAGAAATTTCACCTTCTTTCCCACTTGCAAGAATTATGCCAGTCTTTGCTTTACTATTACCAGCCCATTTCTGCATTAGAAACTGCATTTCTTTACTGTCCTTGACGGGATTCAGTATATACATGTCCAGCTTACCCACTCCCATTTTGTGGAAAAGGGTGATGGGTTCAATGGTACTGCTCACCACCCTGTAGAGAGGCTCTGATTTAATGCCCAGTCTGTTGAGATACTGCAGTGTCAGACAAGCTTCTTCGATGCTCCTCTTTACTTTCATGGACGATTCAGGCATCTTCAGTTTTTCAGGAACGTTAAAAAAAACCACCCCTAGCTCAGGAGAAATCAGGTTCTTCATCCAGTCACTGTAGTTGGTGGAGCCCTGGGACTGTTCCTCCTCTTGCTCAGCAACTTTCCTCTGCAGCAGCCCATTGATGCCAGGTAGGTTGTCTGCACCAATGTGGGTGAGCAGGATTGAGTCAATCCTATCCAGATGCCTTACCAGCTTCCAGAAGCAAGATTTCCTGTCAGAGCCACCATCCACAAGGATGTTAAACCCATTGACAGCAAAGAGAGCAGAATCACCTCTTCCCCCAGGGAATATGTAGCAGCAGGGTTTAGAAAGCTTCAGAAAGCCCCCTGAGGTGGGTGGCTCCAGGAGATCAAATGGAGACGGCACGTCAACTGTCTCGGAGACGTATTCTGCAAACTCAGACACACCATCCATTTCTGGCAGAACTGGATCAGGATTCAGTTTCAGATTAATAATTTCCTGAAATCGAGGATGCCCAAGGTTGCTCCAGTCTCCTTCTCCCAGGCACGACACAGTAAGGGAGGCCTTGATGTCTGAATCAGTGTTGCTAAGAATCTGGGTGACCTGATGAGACAAGCACAGACAAATAAAGGTCAAATAGAGCTCTGAGACCAATGCAGCACTTAAAAAAGAAAAAGCCAGTTAATGAAGAAATACTGAAGACACCATGAGCACTTCACTGACAGGAAACACTGGAGACATTAAATAGCCCAAAAGCCCATTGCAAATACATACATGGGGCCATGTTCTGCTCTCTTCTGAAATTCTGCATGTTGATGGGCTGTTATGCCTCCTGACTGCTGGGAGAGCATGGTGACAAGACCTCAGGAAAGAAAATGAAAGCAGGAACCACCTTGTCCTCTGTCCTTACTTCTTCCTATTTAGCCTGGGATATCAGTCCCTGGTTTGGGCTCAAAAGTAGCAGGTTCTTTCTGATTTGTGAATTCTAACCCTGAGATTCCCTTTTCAGTGCTAAGCATCATTGTCTGAGCTTATCCTTGGTCACCGGCCAGTGACCAATGACATAGCACTTTGTGCAGCTTTAGTGCCACGGGACTTTCTTCTTTACTCAGATTTATTTTCTTTCCTGGGACCTCTTTTGGATGGAGTCCCGACTCCATCTTTGATGTACGTATGGGGCTGGGGACATGCTACATGATTAGTAAGTAGAACTAAGGCCAATATCATTTCCATTTCCAAGGCTGCATTAATTTAATTTCCAAGAAGCATTAAAACTCAGACTTCCTAAGTATCTGGAATGAAATCAGTGCACTTCTTTAGACTGCGTTCTCTTGGTTAGACAGCCCTTCATTGACTGGCTTGTGTCCAAATAAATGGGTACCAGAAGTGAATGACAACAATCAGCCTAAAACATGTGAAGGTGGGTAGATTTTCTGACATAGCAACAATGATATCAATTGCCAAAATATCACCCAGTCATTCCTGCAGCAACTGTACGTTCAGTCACACGGAGGCATTCTAAACCTGTGGCACACAATGATCAGTGGAAGTAGGGCTTATCAAAACCTGGAGCAGCGTGTCTGTATTGGCAATGAGCGCCAGTGGGAAGAGAGTTTAAAGGCTCTGAGGAAAGCTATGGTACACCTAGCTGCGATAATTAGCATTGGCGCAGAGGTTCAGAGATGTCCTTTAAGGCTTTCAAGACCCCACTGGACAAAGCCCTGAGCAATCTTGCCTAAATCCAGGGCTGACCCTGCTCTGTGCAGGAGGCTGTGCTACAGCCCTCTCATGTGCCTTTCCAGCCTGAATGATTTTGCGATTCTACAATTAAATAATGACTTTTGTAGCTATTTAATCATCATGTAGTTATTTAATCAGCATTTAGTCACCCCCTCATCATCTTTACACAACCCGAATGAACACTCTGAACAGCTTAGGCTTGCTGGACTGGCTGTGAAATGAAGAGAAATACCCACGCTTGCTAGGGTGACGATGGCCTCTGTCGGCTGTTTTCTGGAAGCTGCCCACAGGTATTTTAAGCCTGCTTTAAGAACTGTTGAGTGTCTGCCCACTGAAGAGCCAGTCTGGAAGGTTATTTCAAGCTGAGCACTTAAAGGTGGAATCACCCATGCCTGCCACCTTGGAAAGCTCAAGCCAGGGAGTTAAAGCAAGATGCCCAAGACTGTAGCATGACTTATTTACGGTGTGCAATTTTTTGCTGGCTTTCAAGCCCGTCTCTCTGCGGATCTGCCACCTGCATTGCTCTGTCATGCACTCTGTGAACAGGAGGAGACACGCTGGCTTGCTGCTCACCTCCGGGTCTGAAAGTATCTCAGCAAACTTCTGGTAGGTGAAGGTCCCTGTCTGCAGGATCAAGTCTCCTTCCTGGTCCGAGCTCTGACCACAGAAGATCAGTAGTTTGTGGGCTGATGAATCACACACCAGGGAGCGGACCTGTTACCATGAGACAGAGTGTTGCAGTCAAGACGTTATCTGTATTCCTCACCAGCACCCAGAAACCCAATCACATGGACAGGCGATACGTACGCATTGCTCACAAATAGCCAAAACATAAGTTCTCTACATACAGGAGAGCATGGGAAGAGGGAGGACACTGCTACTGCCCACCCAGCACAGCTCCATGTCCCATCGTAATTCACATGGAGAAATAGGCCGATGCCAAGAGAAAACGCTTGGCCTTACCCTGCCGTGTAAGAGGGTGGCACATTTGGATGCTCATCAAACTAGAATGCTTACGGTTCAGAAGCCCTCCACCATGTGTGCTAGGAACCTCTATGAGCTCCTGAGAAATCCTTAAAATCGGGCAATTCTGAGGCACCGACCCTTCCAGGAGGCAGCTTGCTGCTGAAGGGCTAGCACATACGAAACCACGCGCTCTCGTGTGCTTGTCCAGCAGTGAATTCTGCCACAGGATACTGGTTACTGCCCACATCTCATTGGCAAAGCTGGAACGCCCGGGCACTTCACCACTCCTTGCAGCAGACTGGCAGCACGTTCCAACCCTCCAGAAGGTGCGGAGGGCGATGACCGTCACCTCTGTCAAGCAAGGGCAGGAGAGCTGATGTGGAGAAAACCTGCTGGCATCTGGTCCTTACCTCAGAAACGATGCTGTCCACATTGGGATTTACCAGGATCACTGTCTCCAGGATATCGCTCCGGTGATGGAGGGTTCTTTGGCCTGGAGAGAGGCAAGGGATTAGACAGGATGGGACAAGCTGCTGTGACAGTACCTGCCTGCAGATGTGTTAGCCTCAAAAATTCCACTTCAGCATGAGTATGGTTGCAAGGCTCCAACCTGCAGTCTAGACTCAATTTAGTACCTGGGTCTCACAGAACAAACTCTTTTCAGTAACAAGGAAAAAAAAATCCTAGTTCTGGACCAGCACAACTTGCAACTCAACTCCAACATGCTCTGAAGTCCACGGTGCCAGGCACGTCGAGCTGCCCACTTGTGCCAGGCAGCTGCGCCCCGCGAACGCTGGCACGGACCAGGCACCCCCTCCAGACAGAAGAGTCTTGCCCCGTTGCAGCTACCTGAGATATGGAGAGGTATCTCTGGACGTCATCCCAGCGTGGGCACCGCAGGGCTTTGCAAGCCAGCGGCTGCCTGCCAACTCACCCTTCACCAGAGTGCTGCAGCACGAATAACAAACCTCTTACCATTCTGCCCAAGTTTTTTCTCTTACAAAGTGTTTTTCTTTAACCCAAACGTGCGCTCCTAGCAGTAACCTGCTGCCATGGGGACCACCCGGATGGGAAGGATGCTCGCCCTCCTGTCTCCCTCCCGTGAGAGCCTCAAACAGGCACCCAGACAGGACTCTGCGCTCTCTCCATAGCTGGGCAAAAAAGGAAGAGCCAAAGGAGAGCAAGCAAGAGCCTGGTAGTGCAAAAAAAAAAAGCAGTTTGTGTGCTCTCCTGGCATGGGCATTACCTGGGTATTTGGCAAAACACGGACTAATGCCTGGGCCCTATCTATTTATTCAAAAGGAGAGCGGTGAGTGCCTGCCATCCTCAAGGGCAGGGCTAGAGCCATCGTTGTGCACCCAGGGCAAACGGCCCTGGGACGCAGGACGATGTGCAGGACCTTCCTTCCACGCTGCAGGCAGCACATCATTTTTTTGATTCTGGTCCTTGCAAATACCTTCCTCTGGCCATGGCACCCACTCCGCAAGCCAGGCACTCAGAACTCAACTGTTGGAATGTATAATTTACAGGGTCTAAACCTTTCACAGGCTTTAATCCCTCATACAGACTGGAGGGCCATAGATCTTCCCTGAAAATGGGCATGTATTTCTATTTCTATATTCCATCTTCTAGCCAACTGCTGCTCCCTGGCAATGTCGTTCTTCCCACCCTCCCTATTCCACACCCTCCCATCAGCTCTTTCCAGGCAGATCTCAATACATCTGTCCAAGATAGCTTGACCAAGCTGGTATTTCAAACAGAGACACAAAAAGAAAGAAGCCAGAGAAAGGCCAGTACCCAGTACAGCTTTAATCAAACTCAGTTTTCGGGGATGTTTCACTCTGGCTGCCAGCAATTCAGTATACACCAGACAGATACGCCCAGCAGGCTGCTTTCAGCCCCAAACGAGAGTGGCTCTGAGCTCTCAGCAGAACTATTTATACCCTGCATCGCCAGCTGCTTGCTGAGCTTGTGTTCTTTCAGTTCGTCTAAAAAGGGTCCCCCCGGCCTAAAACAAAGCCATCGCTGTGCAGAGGAAACACTTGTGCCGAGCTCGGTGGCATTTCTGCCGCTTTGGGACGTGGTGTATGGGTGGGAGAGGCCGGGAAGCAAGCCCCCGCAGGAAGGAGGAATGCTGCAAGCGCGCCCGCGGGGAGCGGCGTGGGAGGGGGCAGGCGGCGCGGGCGAGGAGGGCCCGGGAGCTGTTCTGGGACGTGCTCCGCAGCCAGAGGCAGCAAAACCCCACTCACCCTGCAGGTAACGGCAATTGTGAAGGCGCTGCCGACACCTCGGCACTGCTTAGGTCCCAGCTTAGGTCCCAGCACGCCATTCCCTCCCCGACTGCACCGCGCAGCTTTCGCCAGCTCGCCCGCCCCAGGGCCCCGGGCACATGCTGCTGACAGCGTGCGGGACAGAAGCGACCCGCTCCCGTTCCTCAGGAGCTGGTCTGGGACAAAGTGAGACCCCTGCCATTGCCCAGGCTCCAACCGCTGCCACCTTGCTGCCTGCACGGCCCCAGCAGACTTTTTGGGCAGCCGCTACCCACGTCACTGGAGCACACAGCTTGGCGCACAGGACCCATGCCAGGCACGGCGCAGTGACCGCGGCGCGGCACGCGGGCGCCCGTCCAGGCAGCGGGTGCCAAGGCGCTGCAGCGGCGACGCCAGCCCGGGGGCCGCAGGCTGGGCAGCGCTGGGTGGCCCACGCCAGCCCCGCGGGGAAAGGGGCCGCCTGCGGGACTGACAGGCACACAAACCCTGCTGCTTCGTGCCGCGGCTGCGGCCCAAGCCCAGGCAGCGGGGCCGTCACTGTCACTGCCCAGCCTGGCAGACAAGGGGTGGCTGGTCAGCATTCTGCGGGCACCCTCTGGCAGCCCGGGGGGGCCGGGCCCCTCGTCCCGGGCTCAGGCTGTGGGGGCAGCAGCGGCTGGCAGACGGGAGGCAGGAATGGCGACAGGCCCGACGTGTGAGGAGGATTAAGGGGCTGAAGCATTTTCACATGAGGCAAGGCTGAGCGTATCAAGACTGTTTAGGCTGGAAAGAGAAGGCTTGGGGCAGGGGGGAGGGATCTTATCAATAGGTATAAATACCTGACAGGAGGGAATGAAGGGGATGAAGTCAGCCTCTCGTCTCAGCAGTGCCCAGTGACAGGACAAGAGGCACGAACTAAGATGTGTGCAGTTCCATCTGAACACAAGAAAACGCTTGTTTTACTGTGAGGGTGTCAAACACCGGAGGATGTTGTACCAAGAGGCTGAGGAGTATCCATCCTTGGAGCTACAAAAAACCCAGCTGGACACAATCCTGGGAAACCTGCCCGTGCCGACCCTCCCTGAGCAGCTGGGATGGGACCGGACGATCCCAAGAGGTCCCTTCCAACCTCCGATTCAGTGGTTCTGTGACTGTGAAGCCTGCAGCCATCCAGAGCTTTGCTTCTGACCTGCGCTGGGCAGATTCCCCTTCTCCAGCAGCTGGGTCTCGGGAGGACGGGCGCAGGAGCACGGACATACAGACAGGCCGTTTCCAGACACATTGAATCACTGCACACACACGCACGCCCAAACCCCAAACCGTTCTTCAGCTTAATTCAGAGATAAGCAGACCAGCAGGCAAGCCCCAGGCTGAATGGCAAACTGCGAGCGAGAGGGCAACAGGGCGCCCTAGCCCGGCCGAGCGCTCACCGGGGCAAGCGCCCAGCCCCGGCTGGCAGCCGCGGGTGCCTCCCCAGCTCAGGGGCAGCAGCACCCCTGCACACGGGGGGGGGAAGCGCTGGGCTGAGGGGACGCCCAGCACCCCAGAGCCTCTGCACCCCGGTGCTCGTCAGCCCGCAGAGCCCCTTGCTGGCCACCCCCTCTGTACAGCCTCACAGAAGCGGCTGCCAGGATGAAGGGTTTAAACACGCAGCCTGCGGCATCCTCCTTACGAACAAATCCTGCGTGCAGCAGGAACGCGCAGCGGTGCGGCTGACGCTGGAGACATGGTGACTCAAGGCACGCCGTCCAGATCATTTCCAGATATTTGTCCCTACCAGAGCCCTGTCACAGTGATGCATGCCTGGAAACACCACTGCAAATGTCAGCACACCGTAATTACATTGCCAGTACGAGCAGTGCCCTTCTCCGGCTCCCCAAGACTGCTGTCTTCAACCGGCCTGGCACAAACACCGAGCAGGGCTCCCCGACCGCGGCGCTCCAGGTGCATTCCGAGCTCCCCGGCCCCGCTCAGCCCCCTCAAACCACACTCACGAGCTGCTGCATTCAATGAAACCTCCTCTCCCCCAGTAACGGTGGGAGTAAACTTCATTAACATTGACCTTCTCCTTGCGCATGAATCTTCACTTTGTGCCTTCAGGCACATTCCCATCACTGCAGCCATCGCAACGCCAGCACACTTCCAGGGAACGCTTCTGTCCACCATGTCCCCACCATGGCAGAAAGCCCCCCCCATCCCTACCATCCACTCCTCGAGAGCATAGCACCTCCAGTCCCTCGTGGCCACTGTCACCCATCCCTGAAACTCTTCCAGTTCTGCTGCGGCCACTGGGATGGGTAGGAGCAGAAGTACAGAGACAAGAAGGGACACAGAAAATTCATTATTGTGTTCTTGGTATTATTCCTCGTCCTATTTTTTTATGCATCATAACACAGCCTGACACTGGCTTTGCACCAAATAAGGATTTGGAAGGTTTGATTTTTCTGTTGTGCTTGATTTTGCATTTCTTGACAATTAATTTAATGGGACATCATGATGATGTTCAATTCAGCTGCAGAAGTTCCTCACAGTCTTTCCTAGAGATAAGTAACTGAGTAATCTACAACTTTAGCCACCTCCATGTTCATTCCCGCCCCTTTCCTTGTCGCTACCGTCTTGATCAGCTTTATATTTATCAGGAATCATGAAACCCTTGTATTTTACCTCTGGATTCCCGACAGACTTGACCATGTATTTGTTTTCCCATTTGCTTTCTGCCCCTTGCGCAGTTTTTGACTGATGGCATTAGTTGCCCTTCACCCACGCAGGGCGCTGGCTGCGTAACCTACGTAAAGATTTAATGCACGAATGCACCTCATTCGTGCCCTCACCGGCACTTCAGAAACCAGGCAGGGCCGTTCTCCGCCTGCACAACGATGAGGCGACTTACACCACGCAGGGAGAGCATCGCCCTCACCCCGAAGGACCCCGGGGGCACGCCTAGCGCTCTCTGCAGGGCAGCGGCCAGCACGGACCGGGGAGGCCTCACCTGAACACATCCCAGAGGTGATGGAGAACAGCTTCTCCGGGCAGGGCCAGAGCAACCTCCGTGGCTAATCCAAAGGGGGCACTTCAGGGCGTGCAGGCTGCACTCGTGGATCGTTAGTGGGCAGCGAGGAAAAGTCTGATTTTTTTTTTTTTTTAAGAGTATGTGTAGCTTACACACCAGAAAGGCTGAGGGGTGACCCCATCGCTGAGGGGTGACCTCATCACTGAGGGGGTGACCTCATCACTGAGGGGGTGACCTCATTGCAGTCTACACCTTCCTCAAGGGGGGCAGCAGAAGTGGAGGTGCTGACCTCCTCTCTGGTGACCAGCGATAGGACACGAGGAAATGGGATGAAGCTGCATCAGGGGAAGTTCAGACTGGACATTAGGAGAAGGTTCTTCACTGGGAGGGTGGTCAGGCACTGGAACCAGCTCCCCAGGGCACTGGTCACGGCACCAAGCCCGTCACAGTTCAAGGGGTGTCTGACTGATGCTCTTGGTCATGTGGTTTAAGTTTCAGCTAGTCCTGTGAGGAGCAGGGAGTTGGACTTGGAGATCCTTATGGGTCCCCTCCATCTTGAGATATTCTATGATTATGAGGCCCACTGAGTGTAGAATTAATTTGATTATGGTGGACGATAGCACATGATGAGCAAAGCCACACAGATTTTGGAGTCGGTGTGAATTAACCGCCCCAGGCTGTCTACATGCTCAGAGGGCGAGAGAACGAAGGACCAGACGCCGTGGGTTTAGTGATCAGCGTTCACGCAGAGGAGGACTATGCAGGGAGGTCAGTCTGGGCTAAAACAGCGGCAGAGCTCTCGGGGAGCTATGTGACAACAGGGTGCCCAGGAAAGAGATGATCCCAGGCGCAGACAGATGGCCATGGAGGCAGAAAAGGAGGTCACGCTGCCAGTACAGATCCTTGTACGCACCTAAAACCCCCTGTAGTTGCATAATAAGTTCTGGGCGGGTCCAAAGGGCTGGCAAGGAGAGCTGCAAGAGCTGCTGCAATCTTTCAGACCATTGAACACCAGAGGTCTTATTATTCTGTTGATCGGAACTGGAAGAAAATGGTTACAACTCGCCATGCTGACATCAGAGACCAATCACCAGGGCAGGGGGACCCAGGCTCTCACCTTTGTGAAACAGGGTCACCTAGGCCAGGGCACTGCGGCGTCACCTCTCAAGGGTGCGACCCTGCTGAAGTCAGGCACCATGCTCTGACCGGCACGCCACATCGTCATGAACGTCAGGGCCACAAAGGTGATGAAGGGACAGGCGCATCTCTGGTGGGAGGAGGGCTGAGCTCTGGTGGGGCTGTTCAGCCTGGAGAAGAGGAAGCTCAGGGGAGGGATCCTCCCCGTGTTTGCACTGGTCTGGGCTGCAGAGCCCGCAGGTCCCTGCCCTACGGAGGATGGAGGCTGTTCATCTGACCACACAGAAACCGATCCTCTCCCTGCCCAGGGAGCATTCCTTATCCATACCTCCCTTGTCCTGCCCCACACCCTTTGCCTCCTTTGTCCCCAAGATTATTTGGGCTTACGGGCCAAGTTCTACCTGTAAAGCAAACACCAGCAGTACATCGAGAAACCCCTGTGGCTTCACAGGCTGGACACGTTATCACAAGCCAGTGCGATTAAAAACCGGCTGATGCTCTACTGAAAGAAGTCCACCTCCGAAGGCAGTCAAGCCGTGCACGAGGGTTCTCAGAGTGCATGTATTTGCATAATTAACGAGCGAGTGCAAGCTGAAAGACTGCCACTTCCTTCGTTCTGAAATGACATCACAGTGCTGAGATGGTAACTGACTCCTTCGGTCCGAGTCACCAACTGCGGCTTCTGCAGTGCCAATGGGAGAAAAAGGATCCAGCCCCCAGTGGTGCCCATTCAGAGAAAATAAACAACGCGCTCATTCACAAACACTCCGGGACCGTGCCAAGTGCAGCAAGCTACAGCTCCTTGGCAGGGAGGTTGGAAAGCCCAGAGGAGAGGTCCTGCACAGAATTCTGCGCGGGGTCCTGCCTCTTATCCCGCCTGTGCCAATACGCCTTCCTGCCTCCCGCTGGGGTACGGACCCGCCCCTCCGCAGGAGCGGGGAAGCCCGGCAGTGTTAGCAGCGAGGGAGAGGAGCGACCGTGCCCCTGCACGCGGCTGCGGAAGCCCCTTCCTCCAGCGCACGACTCCAACAGCATACGGCTGGTAGGGCCAGCTCTGGCTGTGGAGATTTGGAAGCTCTGCCACCTCGTCAGGTGGGCCCAGGAATTAAAAAATAATCACAAAGATGCTTTGGCAGCCGTGCACAAGCCAGCACTGCAAATCCACCACTCAGCTCCTCCTTGCCTACAGACTGGTGCGCCGCAGAAACATCCCTCAGCTCCCCTGTACCCGGGCGTCCCTGCTGAACTGCGGGACTAACAGCCCGGGCCTGCTACAACAGGTCAGGGGGATGTCGCAACCCTCGCGACACGCTCATAGCTGCGGGCAACCTGTGGGCAGCCACGGCACCGGCAGCGTGAGCTGGAACACGCTAGGGAGCGGCGAGGGCCGTTTGCACCCAGCCTTCCTCCCACCCGCGCACTCAGACCACTCAAGAGGAGAGTCCTCAATGCATTTAAAAAGAGACCCCCTCCACAGAGGGGTGGGCCGAAGGGACGCCGAACAGCATGTGGGCGTTTGCGGTGGGTTCTAGAGAGGAAAGTGTCTGGGCAAACTCCATTTCAGAGCAAGCTGCAATTTCCTCCTCCGGGCAGAGGCGGCGGCTGCCTTACGCCAAGCACCCGTACAGTGGCTGCCACTGCAGGGACGCGGCTTGGAAAGCAAAGGGCTGGGGTCTCGCCCCACCTTGACCTCTGGAGCCTAAACTGGTGTCTAGAACGTGCTGGCACCAGCCGCTGCCCCGGCCGAGGGAGGCAGGCTGTCTCTGCTTCAGGGAGCTTAGCCACGCGTCGATGGCCACCATCCCATCCGGGGGGCACAAAGAGCACCCTTGGACTGGCAGCGCCCTGCCGTTAGGGAGGCCTCCTTGCTTTGCTGCCGTCCTCAGCCCGTGTTGGTGCCAGCTCAGGAATTCACGCGCCATCTGGCCCCCACCAGAACATCAGGACATTCCCCACTCTATTGCTCCTACCTTTCAATGGCAGCATTGTGTCCGATGAGATGAGACTTTCAGGCAAGGGTGGGGGCTACGGCTGGAGCCTGGGGTAAACCCCCCAGAAAGGACTGAGGGATACCTTGTGGTGAGGTGGGAGCCTGCACCCCAGCTGGTGCCGAACCATTGGATACAGGCGCCTGCAGAGGTGCAGCGACCCCAGCAGTCCTGGGCTCATCCAGCCCTTGGCTGCTTTTCCAGAGACGAGCGAAGGGCACAGCCAGGTCCGTGGGTATCACAGCTGCAAGGGCTGTCCACGGCCTCCTCCCCAACCCATAGCCACAGCACGTGACAGCTACAGTAACTACTCATTATAATAAAACATTATCAGGGAAATGGGGTAGTTTCAGCTTTCTAGAGCGATTCAACAGCTGAAAATGATGAGGAATTGGCTTCAGGCAGTGCTCTGTGGCCCACCAGCAAGCGTTCTGCCTCTCCTGGTCTGACAAAGTCAAGGTAAAGGTTTACTTCATATACTTTCTATTTTTAGGTCTTCAAACACTCTGCAGAAATAGATAAATAAGTATTTATTTATTGATGGCTAAATCTAAAGATGTCTCCTTAGCGATTTTCTTTAGTGATTTGCTCTTAGCTAAAGAAAGAGCAAACCACTGTGTAGTAGCAGAGGGGAGATACATTTTTAGTGGGAATATGAAAATCAGCTGAAAATTGAGAGGCAAGAAGCTGTAGAAAGCAGAGTCCCTGCAAGCGAAGGCAAGGGCAGAGCTACCTGCTGTCCTGCGGCGCAACGGAAGGGAGCACGCAAGCAATCACCAAACAGGTCCCAGATGAAACCGTACGGGACATCAAATGGGGGTGTGAAACTGCACCTAGAAAAGATGGGGAAGCTGATGGTGTTTGAGCAGGACAATACTATTGTATGTATGAGGGTTTATTTCTTATGGAAGTTTCTAAATAGCGTGTGATGATTCTTCATGTTGGGACACTGAGTCACACAGGTGAGACCGTGGCGCCCCTGAAGTACAGCCCTGTGAGGGCACACTGGGAGACATGCCGTGTCTGGAAGGACCGAATGAACGTCTACACAGGACGGGGAACGCGACGCAGCGTGCAGAGCGCCAAGGTCATTCAAACACCTCTACCAAGCACAGCACCCCCAGGGCTGCAGACCCGAAAGCACACCCACGCTGACCTCAGCCTGCTAACACGGGGAAGCCTCCGGGCAGGGGTTTTACCTTTAGTTAACATTCCAGTCACAGGCTGATGGGAATTTGGGGCACACATTTACCACTATTATCCACATCCCAGTTAGACCGAAGCTGAGCAGAGGGCAGACGAGCTCAGGAACACCCCGCTGCCCACACCGAACCCCCCTGTAGAGCTCAGGGGTTTCCTGGTGCCTGGCTCTGCACGTGGAGCCAAGGGGGATAGGCGCTGCACCCGGCCCCGACGGGAGGCTCGGCCGGACAGCAGCGCAGGACGGAGCGGGGAAGGATGCAGCACGTGCCAGTGCACTGGGCGAGCCGGAGCAGAGCGGTGACGCATTCTGTCCCCCTTCAAGGGCACAAGAGTTTCCAACCCAGTTGTCTTCAGGACAAAGAGGACAACTGGTCACAGATACGCTTCCAGGAAACACCGGCACAGCCTAACTCTCTCAGTGTAAAAGGAGCCGTAAAGTGCTAAGATCAGGAAAGGAGAGCAGCTGATTTGGGACAGAACAGGCACTAATTTTAGAACAGCTCAGAGGCAGAGAAAAAGCCTTAAAAGCTGCAGAACTCTGCAAGTAGAGAACTTGGTGCAAGAAGGTACAGGAAGAAGAGAGCATCAGTAAGACAGCTCCACGAAGGAGAGACGCTTTGCCACAGCAGCAGAGTCAAAGAGTGCAATTGAGAACCATGCAGGCAGGACAGAGGCAGGGAAAACACAGCAGTAACCACTCCCTAGGCTCAGAAGAAGGCTCCTCCTCTGGGAGGACAAGACAGCAATGGATTTTAAAGAATATGGGAAAGCACAATGGATTAAGTTAATTACTGTCAAACCTGTAGTGTGTGGTGTGCAGACCTGCACAAAGCAGGAGGGGCACAGAATGGTCCGGGGTCTGGTTTCCAGAGCCCTGGCTGAGCCTGCCAGGATGGAGAGGGTTGGGGTGACCGAAGGCATGCCCGGGTTTCCTTTTCTGGATCTAGTTGGAGATATCTCAGAGCTTACCTTGCCATACTGCTACAGCTTGCAGGAGAACCGATCAGGCTTCCAGGCAAGAACGGGCTCTGCGATCTCACCGCCTGCCTCCTGGGGAACGCCTGCAAAGGTGAACCAGCAGCAGGGCAAGAGGAGGGGTTGAAATATTCTTTAGGGTACGGGAGGCTGTGGGCACTTGCCACCTCCCAGGAGCTGCTCCTCTCCTAACCATTCGCCTGTGTCTTCCTACCCTCCTTCCCTCCCCCTGTGATATCTTCATGCCATGTGCAGCTCTTCTCCCAGGCAACTTCTATTTCTATACTGTACCGACCATAGCAACCATCTCATCGCTTCCTAATCGCGTCTGCTGTCTCACTTTTATGCTAAAGAGCAATTTGATAGCTCAGCCATCTTGGAACCGCTAATTGAAGACAGAGATGCTCATTTTGGAAACAGCTGCACCTCTTTCCAGAAGTTACTGTTCCTAACCCTTCCCTACCTGCCCCTCAGCTGGAAGTCACACCGCCGCCAAGCGGCACTGACGGGCAAGACGAGCACTTTTAGCCGGTTTCCCAGGTGGGGAATCGGTCGGGAGAGGCTCCGCTGCCTTCAGCGGCTTTGCCGACTCCAGCCGGCCCCGCGCGCTCTGCTGTGGCGCCGCGCGCGACACTGGCGGGAACCGGGAGCGCGGGGGCGTTAGCGCCCCCTGTGAGGAGCCGGCGCCGCCACTGCCCACAGCCTCCAGCTAAACCCACGGCAGCAGACCCAGCGCACCCTCAGGTGCCCCCTACCTGCTGCCCTCGCTCCGCCCGCCCCGGCAGACTTACAGGCGGCCCCTTCGGAAACCGAACCCTTGTCCGTGGGACTTCAGCCGTGGCTCGCTGCCCGGCCCCGCACAGAGGCTCCCGCAAGGCCCTTCCTGACGGCGCTGAGGGCGACGCCCTGCTCTGGATCCCAGGGCTGACGGCTCCCCTAAGTCACAGGGCTGGACAGCTTCCGATTTCTTAATTTCCATAGGATACACGCAGGGTACACGTTTGCACAACCAGAACTTAGCCCAGACTCAGGAGAACGGCGTTTCTTCTGGTTTTGAAGTGCCCGGGTGTGCCGATTCTGACTGACCTGGAGGTGCAGCTCATGACCTGTGCTATTTCTCTGGGTTTTGGGGGGTTTTTTTGACAACTGATCAATATGAAATGTGTATAGCAGAGGGAACTCAGCTGTATCAAGGAGGGGATGGCTGTCACAAATCAAGAAATTATTCCGCTATTTCCTCCTGTTTGCATACCGAGACGCCAAATTTCTGGCCAGAGGCTCCTGCCCGATTTCCAGCATCTGTTCAGACTCCCCAGACCTCTCCTTACCCCCTGCTGTTTACAGCCTCATCCCAAGCAGCTTCTCTTCCCTCTCACCTGCTCAGCATGAAGGTGAGCTGCTGAATGTCGCCTCCATTTAAGACACAGAACCAGCGGCGGCCCTCGTGTGGCGGGGTGGCAAGGCACGGGAGGGCTGTGCTCACAGAAAGCAGCTGTCCTCCGCCAACACCTTCCTTCGCTGCATTTGCAGTTTGGGCGCTCGGATCCAGTTGCCGCTTGGTAAGATTCCCTGCATGGTCTGGATTCCTGGGGTTTGACTTACGGCCTGGGGTACAGTGACAATGAATGGGATACGGAAAGCACGGAGCTTCGAGGCCTCCTGCCCCTCAGCGGGCACGTGCAGGCCCCGTCTGTCCAGCATTGAAGAGAGCGGCGTTTGGGGGAATCCCAGCAGGTCTCTAGCAGCGTCGGGATATCTCCTCCTGGTGCGGGTGGCGAGTGCCCTCGGCCAGGGCCTCGCACCCGCCTGCCCTGCCCCGAGCCCGCTCAGGCCTCGCTTTGTGTCAGGAGCCCCTCGCGCTAACCCTAACGCTGCCCCGGTCCGTCGGCTGGCAGAAACACAGAGGCGCCAGGGGCTGGACGTACCGACCCGGGGAACACGAAGGACTCGAAGGGGCTCCCGCCACCACAGACCTTTTCTCTCAGGGCCCCTTGCTCGTGCGGATCCCTGAGAGCCATGCCGGTGCGGGACCCTTCCACGCTCCCATGCCTCCTCTCCTTTGGCAATCGCGTTCACCTTTTAATACGGGCCAACAACAAGAAACAAACCCTGTAACAATGAAAATTCCCATGCAAATCCAGCAACCAGGAACTGGGCCGGAACACCCATTGTGTCCTGACTCTTCAAAAAGATACCACATGGACCAAACCCCGGAGAACCATCCTATCCAGCACCCTCCTACCATGGAAAGGAGTCCTATTTGTCTGACACCATTTAACTCTTAGATGGCCTGGGCAGTGTTTGCATGTCTGCCCAAGTGCTGCAGCCTGCCCCTCTCACGCCATTTTAAGAAGCTTTTCAGCACATAATCTAGTCAACCAGAAGCTAAACCACTGCCTCCTCGCCCACCTCTCCTCTACGATAGCAAGTAGCCCCTTGAGTGCCTGCTGACAGACGGACATTCCTCAGGCAACACTCGAGAGAGAGCTCCTAATGGCCTTTGCCTCCCAGTTTGCTCCTTTGTTGCTTACAAATTTGGCACTGGCACTTAACAGAGAGTGGCAGAAGCAAGACAGCTGGATCCCAGGAAATAAAGGTCAGCTACAGCAAGTGCAAAAGCAATTAACTTCATCTCTTAACTTGAAAGTCAATAGAGGAAACACATGATCCAGACTTGCTGGTTATGCTGCCATGCTTTTTTAGCACAACCTACTTGGAGCTATAGCCTGTTGTGAAAAACAGCGCTAAGCTCTTCCAGCCTTCATCTCTTCCCTGGGAACAACCGAAAAGGACTTTCCTCCAGACTACCAAAACTCATGGAAAGCAGAGCTGGCAAGCACCAGCCACCCATGCAGTCCAGGACCGAGCAGCCACCAGACAAGTCTCCAGGTGAGAGCCAAGGTCACAGCTCGTGCTGCTTACATCCTGCCAGCCGGAATTTCTATGTTCTTACCGTGGCCCCTATTCCAAGGCAGGAATGGACTTTCCTTTCCAGCCTTAAAACAGCGGCAAGAGTTTCAGGTCAGGTATTCCACAAACATACCCAGTAACTACGTTTACTAAGCTGCTGATGCCCAAGGCATTTAGCTGATGGCCAGGGCAGTCAGAAGAGGCTCAGCCTTTCGCACAGGAGGGGTCTGGAACTGTCGTGTGGGGCCTAAGCTCTGTGATTTGTTTTCAGCTTTGCTTCCCACTAAAGACAAGGAGATAGATTTCCACGTGCCTGACTGGCGACTATAGCTGCGTTCTCCTCCCATGGCACCTTCTTCTCCAGGATCTCAAGAGTTAGCACAAATTTACCAAAGTTTTCTTGTTTTGCAGAATGCCAGAGACATGAAGAGCCTTACGTACCCAGCCGAATCGTGAACCCAGGGCCCTGAGGTAGGTCCTAGTGAGTGGCCAGGGACCTTGGTGCCTCACAAGGCAGCTCATGACAGACAACAATACGTGCAAAGAGACACACAAGTTATTCAGCAGGACACACTGGTAACAGGCACGCGTATGAAATCCTGTCCCATCTGTGGCTTACATGGCCCCCTCCATTTGAGATTCCCAACCTTTGTCCTCTTAGAGGAAATATTATCCAAGCCTTTACTGTCAAAAGCAAAGAAAGGGCTCGCTCCTTTCTTTCAAAACACAGAAACTGGGATGATGATGCTTTTCAGAAAGGTAGAAATAAATCAAAATTGCATTCCCCATCAAAAAAAAAAAAAAAAAATCCATCCCAGTACAATTCTATACATTTGAGAGGTCAGTCCAGCAATGCTTAAAGGCCTACCCCAGGAGAACTAAGCACCTGCTGGCCAAGGACACGGGTGCTCAAGTTCATCTGTGAATAAAGCCTCGGAAGGACAGAGAGTTCCTGAAGAGCTGGATACGTGACTAACTGCTCCATTAGAACTGACTTTTGAGATCCTGGAGAGGCGGGCACGAGGAGAACTGACCTACAGTCACCACTCAGCACGTGGAGAGATTTATCTCCATTCTTTTAGTGTGAAGCAAAGGTGCAAACAAGCCACAGAGCTTACGCGCAGCAAGGCATGGAGCTAGCCAAGACTGCTTTTTGCATGTCCACCCTGCCCTGCCCCACTGCAACCCCCTAGCACCCTCCGCGTTCCCTGCAGTCCACCGCAATATCCTCAGTCCTCTCGTCAGCCCCAGCCACCAACTGGCAGCACGCTGGGGGGCCAAAGTGCGCTGGCAGCTGGTGCCCGAGCAGTGACCGCCCAGACGGCAGAACAGGTACTGTCCCGGTGCAGGCACCGTTTCCCATCGCTCCCCTCTACTGCCCCACCAGTTTTCACAAAACTGGTAGAAACTCGTTAGTTTTAATGCTTTAGCAGAAGGGAAAGGGCTTATTCCAAACAAACACAACGCACGTGTATGTGTAAGAGGGATTCATGCTGCTCAGCCAAGCATCTCTAAGGGGATGGAGAAAAAACTAAAACAAACTGAGAAGTTAGACTTGACATAGCTCAATGCTTTCCTAGTCCTTCCCGTCAACAGCCACAAGGCTTGTGCTGCAGTCCAGGCAGACATAGTCCTGCAGCTACTTCAGGATTTCTGAGGGGAAAGAGAAAGAAATCCTTTTTCCATCTCAGCAAATTCTCTCCAGAATAACTCCTAGGCATTCACGTACATGCAACTGCCTCTCTCTCCGCCCGTGCAGTTACTGGGCTGATGGGCAGTCTCTGTCGCCTCCCCTCCTTCCCCAGGTACTTTTGCCTAACGAACACCTCGCAGGCCAGCAGATGCAGCCTTTGTTTTGAGCTAGCTATTGCTGTCAGGTCCCTGTATGCTAACCAGACAATCTCCTCTTCTTTGGCCTCCCATAGCATCTCTTTTCGAGGGCCTGGAGGTCTCTCTCCTACCCACCAGTTGGTAGCAGAAAGCCCGCGCTAACGCAGAGCACACCTGGCTGTGCTGGCCAAGCGGCCAGAAGTGGCCCCCACCAGGCTCTCTACACTCAGACACCTATCACAAAGACATTGTGGGATCCTTATTTGGTGCTCAGTTTCTTCTGCTTTGGTGAAATGCAGCCACCCCAGGAGCTACCCAGGATGGTCTGTGTATGAACACGCGCGAAGAGCACGAGAGCACAGAAGCTGGTGCTGAGGAACCCCTCTCCCACCCTTGCTCTGGTGTCCAGCCATGCTCCTTTGAATGAGACAGACTGCACCTCCTGCCCGTGTATACACGGCTGCTCCGCTTTCACAGGGAGAGCCCGTGCTGGCTATCGCTGCCCTACTCCCGTGCTGAAGTCCGTCATCCGTTTACCACCAGACCTGCTGAGGACGTGACTCAGGTATGCCAACAACGCAGACGCAAGGAAGAGGAGCAAACAGACGCGACAGGACATGGACTGTTTTGTCAGGAAAGGAACTACTGCAAAGCTACACACCTCTGCCTGCAGAACATGAGCAGGGCGGAGGATCTGGCAGCCTGGCCCTGGCAGATCACAGGAAAGGAAAGGAGGGGACCAAAAAAAAAAAAAAAAAGGTTCCCGGCCTGTGTACGATAGCCACTTGCTGGGGAAAATGTAAGGACAGGCATGCGGTCTGGATGCAGGCAACCAGTATGGAGCCACTAGGGAGACAGAGAGGGTACTGACCTTGTACAGCCAAAGGCCCCCTGCCCCACCAGAAGAAAGAGGAATCCCTGTCGTTCTGGAACAGCGCCCAGCCTGCGGGGCTTTTCACAGTGGAACCAGAGCTACTTGGAATAGAAACAGCCTCATCTCTGAGATCAGAGACTTTAAACCGGAGCTTGTTTTCTCTGCAGTCATAAGCCAGCAGGCACCAGCTGCAGAATTTGCCGCAGTGTGTGTGTGCGCGCGTGTTTCTGCGTGTGCGAGTGTGCAGCAGCCACGCTCCTCCCCTCCCAGCTCCTGTCTGATAAATGTGCCCAGCTCCCCCCTCCTTCCCCCCCTACATCACTGTCAGCCCCAGTCTGACCGCCCTCAGCCCCCTCTCCTCTCTGTTGAGAAAGCTTTTACTGGCATCACAACTGACTTCTTTCCATTGCTCCCTCCCCGGTCGATGAGGTCTGCCTCTCCTCCTTCCGCCCTTACCCAAAGCAGCAGCGTCTGATGGATATTCACGGTCACATACTCCGGCCCATGCAACATGCCAAACCCTGCTCCAGCTCCTCTAGCTCTGGACCCCGGAGATAAAAGGCCCTCATTTGAAATACTTGAACACATTTTAGTGTTAGTATACAGATGATTTAACACTCTTAACAAGATGTTGGTTGGCAGCAACACTAAAGGACGCCACAGATAGCCTCTGAAAGCAGAACCTGGTGTGTCTGTGGACTGCAAAGGCGTCATCGTCACACCGTGCCACTGGCGATGCGGGAGAGCTAAAACCGGCCCCTCATACCCCTGTGCTACATGGGAAATACAGCAGGGCAGGGGATGACAAAGGACCGCTGCTTGGAAAAGGAAGGCGCTTTGCTATTCTCATTTCTAAAGCACAAAATCCCTCCCCACAGCCTAGGATGAAAATCAGCCCCAAGCCTGGCCACATCTCCTCTCCTCTGCTGCCCTAGAAACGCTGCATCACTCACATCTTACAAGAACCTTCCTTTCTTTCCTCCCCCACTAACTGGACGCATTCGGATGCTTTTTGGCTTCCTGCAGTGGAAGAATGTAGTGTTGAACAGCTCGAAGCCAGACTTAAGCTACTTCAAGACTACTCATGTGTGGGTGTGCAGCACCAAAGGGAAGAGAAATTGCAAAAGGGGCCCTGTAGCTCCCTCCCACCTCACCAGCAGCACCACAGTCCACCTTAACAACCCTCCCCCCTCCCGACTGGCATTAGCCTTATTCCAGCATCAGCACTGAGCTGCACAGCGATACAGGCATTAATACTGGCTTTCACCAAGCCTTGCCCGAAGGGAGCATCTGTGAGACGCCTTGTGCCACCTCCTCCCTCCTCCAGTAGCGCACCATCTTCAGAAAGGGCTATACTGGGATAAATCCAATGATGCAGACTCTCCCGAGTCCCTGGCAGGCGGACTGTCTTCTCCAGATTCTTCTCCAGACCCACCTTCATAGATCCTTCTCTGTGGCTGAGCTCACAAGTGCAGCAAACAGCTGAGCAGCCAGGGAATTCGGTTTCTGTTCCTATGCTCAGGACGCAAGCAGCTGAGAAGGGGCTCGGCCCTCAGATCACACACAAAAAAGCCGCTTCATCTGCAGCCACCTTCCCCTCCTGCCACCAGTCCTTCCCCCCTCACCCCCCCAACTCCCACAGGATCGAATTCCAAGGGAAGAACCGCATCGGCTATAGGCGGCTCCGCCAAGGCTCCCTCACCGGCTGGGGGGCCAGGGCAGGGCCAGCAGCTCACCCCTGCGGGGGGGCGGAGGGGAGCGGAGCAAGAGAGCGCGGCCAGGGCTAAGGCCGCTTGCCGGGTACCCAAATTTCCAGCCGCCCCCTCCTCCCCCCGAGCCACCGGATTTCTCCAACGCAACAATCAGCATCAGAGCCAGAACAAAGCCAGCGCCGGCTGCCAGTCCCGCCCCCACCCCCGCACAGCGACAGGGGCTCCTCATCCCCGACCGCCACCGGCACCCCCGAGGGAACGCGCACGTACCATCCCGTCCCGGGGCGAGCGGCCCGTGGCGCGGCGGCCGGCGGTGCTGCCCGGCGAGCCGGGAGGCGGGGGCACGGTGCGGGCTGCGGCGAGCGGCTGCCGCGCCAGGGCGAGCCGAGGGAGGAGCCGCGGCCCCCGGCCCCCCCCCCCCCCGCGCCGGGCCGCCCCCCCCCCGCCGGCCCCCGGAGCAGCCCGGCCCCGCGGCCCCCCCGAGCGGCGCTCGCTAAGCCCCGCGCACCGCGGGCGGGCGCTGACCCTGCCGCAGAGCCCGGGCAGCCCTGGACCCCGGGGCTCCGGCCCGCGCTCCGGAACGCTGGAGCTGGACACGCTCCTGCCACCCCCACGCCACCAGAGCGTTTATTTTCCCCAGCACCCTACAGCCAGGCTACTCCTCGCAGGAGGGGCGCTCCCACCTCATCTGGGGGGGCTGTGGGTCACGTTGCTCTTAAACTGGAACCCCACGCCCGGCTGCGGCTGCAGAGCAGCTCCTCCGGCACGCAAAGCCGCCCGAAGCAGCGGGCGTAGCACGGGGGGAGCTGTGCCCAGCACCGCGCACCCCGCGCCTGGCTGCTGGCGAACAGGGGTGCGTCGGTGATGATCTCAGACGAGCACGTAACAGGACTTGAACGAGCAATGCAAGAACATCAGCAACCCGACCGCTGGAGACCTGCTTCCAGCCCTGTCTTCAGGCACACTTTTAAATGATTTTTTCAGAACCAGTATCAGCGTCCGGCTCATTTGGCCTCCAGGGCGCTTGACGGCGAAGCGTGCCGCCTCGTGCCTGCTCTGCTGGGCTTAGGCCCGTCAGTCCCACACGGGAACACACAGATTTCTCCGTGGCACAGTAGCCACCAGTGGTGACCTTTTCTCACAGCAAGCTTTTAGATTCCAGAATTAACTGGAGATGTCCTGCCTGCCCTACAGCAAGTTTCCCTCTCAGTGATCTGCCAAGGGCAGCCAGAGACAATGGAACACTCAGGAATAAAAATATCACAGAATTTTGATGAGGTGGGCTTTTTTAAAAAAAATAGAACCTCCTCTTCCGTAGCTTTCCAATTATGCCAATCAGTGGCAAATACCTGTGAACCTCAGGAAAAATTAACACTCTGGAATCAAAGATCTTCAATTTCTGTATGTTTCAAACAGGTAACACACCCTCATCTCAACACCTCATTTAAAAAGACCAGAGATTAAAAAAATTCTCAAGGTTCAAACTACTGAAAAAAAATAGTTCCACGCTATGGGAGGCGCTGAACTGCTCCATTACATCTGCCACATCCCGGTCTGCCACTCGACCGTTCCAACACACACAGGCAGTAACACCAGCCAGTGATGCGAGGCTGGAGCCTGTGGTGAGCGCTGGGCGAGCACAGAGCCTTCTGGATGCTGCTTTCACCCCCGACACAACGGTCGCTGCAGGGAGCAGGTCTGCAGCTCCAGCCCAGCCACTCACTCGCGGTCTAACCAGACAGACAGCGAGGGACGCAGTCCTGCCCCAGTTGCCAGAATCACCCGGGACAGCGTAACCCCCCCAGCCATAGGAATACAGCAGCAGCTGCAATGGAGCCATCAAATGCTGCTGCTCAGTATATGCCCTTGGATCGTGAAATCCTGGGACAAAGTGTTGGAACGTTCTCGGAAAGCCTGGCAGCAAGGGACAGCGGCCTTTCAGTGACCCAGAGGGGAGCTGGTGCCGGGTACCAGCATGAACACACACAGGCAACAGTCCACTCTTTCAAGCATAATCCTCAACTGAGATACTTAAACAGGTTTTATCTTTGGAACGACAATGAGGGTTCAGTCTGAAGCCAGCTTTTTTGGGTGACAAAGCCTGGGTTCTGAAAAGGACTACAAGTTCCTGCTGCCACCTTTGAAAGAGAGCAGAGCTGATATTAACTGAGCAGAGCCAAGCCTTTTCCTGGTTTGGGGGAAAGGGAAAGGGTTTTTGAAATCCGTACTGCATAATACACAATGAGAATCTGTGGATTTCCATTTGTTTAATTCTGGAACCAGTGGATTGAGTCTGGTGGAAACTACAAAGACTACCTCAAGGTAAAAGCTCCTTCGGGTTTATGTTGGTGCTGGGATTGCGATGGGGACCAGTTCTGCACAGGCTGCAGCCACCCTTTGCCAGGGGCTCTGACCATCCAGTTGAGTATCTGCTGAGCACTGCATGCCACTTCAGCAAAGGCTTGTCGTCACAGAATTCATGGATTCCGACAGCAGCCAGGACTGTGAAACAAACGATCACAGAGATGTGGAACAGTAAAGGACTGCACAGGTCAGATTGGGAGTGCCCCATCTTCCGCTGCGGGCAGGCTCGGCTCCCCACAGCCTGTCACCTCTATGAAATGTTTGCCTCAAAGGGCAGAAGCAAACCTGCTCGCTGGTCCCAGGCTCTTGCAGCAAAGCCTGTTTGATCATCCCTATCACTTTTCTGATGTTACAATATTCTTTCTGAGTCAGGGAAAGAAGGGGAGGGACCAGAACTGCACAACACAGTCAAGAACCGAGCGGGCTATACACATATATAACGGCACAGTGTGTTCTACTGTCCTAATTCCTAACGTTCCATTTGCTTTTGGACTGTAGCTAAGCACTGAGATTGCTGCTACCCTTTAGAGCCAGCCCTCGATGTAGTGACCATCGGTGACTTCAAACCAGCAGCCAGCTCTGTTATTTCAGCATTGACGCTGTGCTCCGAATCGTTGATGGACAGGCCGAACAGCACAGGCCCTGCACCAAGCCAGGGCGCATGGCTTGTGACGGTGACGCTGGCTGGAATCTCCCCCACCATGACAAGGAGCAGCACCAGGATAACGTCTGCCAGTGGCCACCCGTTCACAGGAACAGGAGTATAATGCTTGTCTGAGTTGTCCCCAGGTCCTTTTTAAAAGTGTCCCATGTTCCATTTTCTTTTCTTTGGCGTCCTGAAGACATTTATGTTGATCCTTAAGAACTGTTACCCTCTGGCTTCAGGAAAGGTTTTAGCCACCAGTTGGAAAAAGTTTACTGATGGCCATGAAATGACAGAAGAGAGAATCTGGTCTGGTGTACTCCCTGCACACTGCTACCCCTGCACCAGACAAAAGTGCACTGGCTCCATCCTGATGGCTTTTGGTTTTTGGCATATGTACAGAGGCTATATTTGCCTCCCCCCCCCATCTCCCAAACATGAATATTTTACCTTTGTTGTCCGTGCTCCCAGCCTCCTCTGCTCATCACCACTTCAGGCTCATTTTCTCATCCCCTGTGCACCACATTCTTAGAAACAGAGGGGATGGTTATAACCACCCACTGTGCTCGTCATCCCACTATAACCAGTACAACACGAGCTAGGGAGGTTTTCACAGTCAAAGTGAATAAGGAGTCAGCAGTAAAGAGCAAAGTGAAGTGGGGGGATGCAGAATGACTGCAAACCAAACATGCAGTCCCCTTTTCCAGCTTAAAGATGCACAAGGTGAGCAAAGGTGCTGCTTTGCAGCAGTGCTGAGGGCAAAGCAAGAGGATGTACTTGCTGCTACTGCTGCATACAAACTCAGCTGCTTAATGTCTGCGGTAACATCACCCGCCTAAGGGTGAGAGCTGCCCAGGCGGCAGCCTGCGGCCTGGACCCGGCCTATGGGTGATTTCATGCAGCCTACGGTGTTTCAGGTCTTTGCTAATAAACCTGCAGCACTGAGGCACGTCTACGTCACTCCGGAGAGCAGCGTGACTGGTGCAGGAGGGGAGGGAGGGGGATTAGGTAGCCTTGGTCTAGAACTGGACTGCGTTGGAAATCGCATTGCCATTAGCAGATTTTTCAGAGCACGTGAGAGCTCCCCGCTGCCCCGCCCAGGATGGGCACGTGCACTAGGACATTTCATAGTGACACACACCTCTGCAGCCTTGCCCTTTCTACACCCATTACAATGCTGACCAAATTTAGCCCCTAGCAGGATATTTACGGCAGCGAGATCTCCTTCTGTATCGATTTTTTCATATTGATACAGCATATTCTATTTCAAGCAGCAAAGTAAGATCTGATAGAAGCGTTTAATCAGGACATTTACTGATATCAGTAATCGTTCCAAGCCCCCTCCCTATTAACAGTCGCACAAGTACACTGTAGCATGAACTAATGTGATGTCCTTAACTGTATTAAAAGTTATTGAATATATAAACAGGCCAATTTGTTATCTCCTACCCATGATCCTGTTTTATAAGGAAACAATATTGTTTCAACAATATCATATGCTCTTATTTCTCTTTTGCCTCAAAATCTCCATATATGTCAGAAAAATTCAGTAGCTTCCAATTGCTATTGAGAATTTACATCAGAAATGGTTTTCTCCATTAAATTCATGGCTGAAGGTTGATGCATCTGCTGTCTCTAATTCACCTCTCACTTCCCACTCTCAGGTATGTGTTCAGGCCCCAGCGGTCAGGAATGCACCTTTTTGTACTTTGCAAGTGTTTTTTACGAAGAAAGATTACATAGGAGGCACAGCGGTCTTAACAAAGCATGGTTCTTTGGCATACGCGTGCGGCTAGACAGCAAGACCCTTACTCAAAGCTGAAGGGGTTCTCAGAACAGCTGCTGCCTTTACCGTGCACCAGTTACTCAACTGGCCTAGAAAGCCTCCCGCATGGCAGTTCCGTGAGGCAGCCCTCCTGCCTTCACCTGATCGGAGAACAGTTGCACATCACCTTTTCAGCTTCTAAAGAAAACAACAAATGATCATTCAGCAAAAAGCCTAAAAACAGCTGTCAAAAGCAGAAGAAAAGGGGCACTAATAAGGAAAGCACACCCTGAGCTTCAAGTCTCTTCCAGTTCCTAAAGAGCGGGCACTGAGCTTCTAGTTTCCTCTTCTTACTTTCTGAAGTCAGAAGGACATACAGAGCTACGATCAAGAACATTTCCATTTCTCCGGTCCTTCAGGAAATCAGGAGATGTGCCTGTTACAGGACAGGCTATCTGCTTTCAGTACATCAAAGGAATCGTTTCCTCGTTCAAGCCTTTGGCAAATCACTTCTAAAATCCTCCTGGCTATCCTCCTTTCTGCCTAGGCACAGCAATTTTTACTCTTTTCCACAGGCTTCACTAGGATGCTTGTAAAGGATACGTGGGTTTGCTGAATACTTCTGCATCCTCCTTGCAACTATTTAATGACTCTTCTCTACTTCCTACCTCCTTTCTTACTTACAGATATTTGTACCTTTTGCTTCTGTATGGTTGCTTAAATTCTAACTAAAGATTTGTTTCCCACTTGTGCCAAGTTCCTTATTTTTAAATCACCATTTCTGAAACGCAGCGACACCTCATTAGTTGTTCGTACCCTTCTATTTCAAGGAACCTCTGATCCCTCAAGCATTCTGTCCTTTCAGCAAGGTTTTGCAGGTCCGATACAGTTACATATTTAGGCTTCTCCTTCTTAATTTGGGGATAATCTGTTCATCTTTCCGATACTCCAGGGTGATTATCTGAGCTATTGAGAATTCGCTTCTCTAAACTTGCTGTGGTGCTTGACAATTTACAGGTGGGTAGCCCAAGTCACCCATTCCATTTAGTTCTTCATCGTTTTCTTAACCAAGTAAGGTTTTACTTTTGTGTTAACAGCATCCCTAACGCAGGCCCAGGGGCACTGCCAGCATCTGTTCCCAGCCGCTTTTCCAGGGCCTGCTTTAAAGGAATTCATGAACCCTGTGAGCTTTCTGTGGCAACACTCCGGTCTCTCCTGTCCCAGAAAATAACGTTTTAAAAACGGTGATCCTAATTTAACTCAGCATCTCAACAGCCCTAGGGAAAACGACAGAAGATGACCTGTCTAGAACTCTCGGTGGAAAGGATAAAGAGGTTTATAAATCAAGGCTGCGAAACTGGAGCAAACGTGAACAGTACAAAAAGACCAGAAGCAACATGAGAAGGGGGACTGGGGCACAGCAAGAAGAGCCGTGTGTCCCATGCATGAGTGCAGCACAGCGCCCTAGCGCCCAGGAGGGTGGCTTAATGCGGCAGAGGGGAAGGAGGGACTCGGATCAAATCCTAGTGACCTTCTTGGTGACACTGGGATCAAACCCTCGTGCTTTCCTAATAACACCGAGTTCAAGGAAAGACTTCTCCACAAGCAGCATACATCTACCTGGAGAAAAACCTGAGCCTTCTACATAGTGTTGGGGTTGGCTGTACCTCCTCAGCAGCCAAGCAGCCGGAGGCACAGCAAAGCTTTCCACCTGTCCCAGCAGACATACAGAGCGAAGGAGAAGGTACAAGCCAGGTCTAGCACTGAAAGGAAGAAAGAAATGCAACCAAGGCAATGCGAGAGAAGCTACAAGAACCAAAATATGGTGCAAGATTCCTCTTCCTGCAGAGGATATCTTTTTCTTCCAGACATGTTTGACTGCCTCAGATCACGTTCTTCCTCTGAACCAGCCAGTCATCTCCTGTAAAAGGCACCAGCTGCCCTGAGAAGAGTCAGATTCCTGGGAACTTGCTGTTTTAACTCTGTCTCCAAGGCCTGAACAGAGGCAGAAAGGCTGCTGGCATCCTTGTGAAGGAGAGCGTCAGACCAGTGGCACCGATTCACCAGGCGCCCTGTTGGTTATCCAGGTAACAGACGCCGCGCTGCTTTGGAGGGAGGAACCTGTAGGACAGTGCCAACGGAACCACGACAGCATCTGAGGAGACAGGCAACCAGCATCAGCAGTGACTGTGAAGGCGATGCAAATGGAAGGTGGGGAGCTAAGCCTGGCAGACGAGCCCAGGGGAAGGCTGGGGAGAGGGGAGAGCAGGGTTTACAACTGGCGGTGGCACAGGTAAAATTTCCAAGACAAAATACATCCGGGGAAGCTGGCGATGCTCTGAGTACAGTGTCATGTCTATGTGACTCGGTGTCAAAGACTGTAGGACTTGCTTAAAAGAGGGTACAGTTTCTACTACCCCAGACCAGTCTCGCCCCATTTTCCTCCTCAGTATGATGTTTGGAATTGGAAACAGAGATGCCAAAATGCAGGCATTTTTCTGTAAGCAATGCAAACAGCTCTGCCACATTCCTTGAAGCTGCAGACCCCGTAACCTGGCAGGGTCACACAGATTTGACTGGTGTTGCCTGGAGGTTTCTCTAAAAATGAATCGAAGTCTGAAGACAAGTAAAAATATTCTAAGAAAACTTGGCAGCCACAGGGCCTAGTCACTACTGCATGCAAAGACACCACAAGAAATAACCATATGCTGTGATTACGGAACAGGAGCTGTTCTTCCAGGCATATTTTAAATTTAAAGAGGTAAAATCTTAGTCCTTCCGAAGCAGTGTATGTTTAGCATTGCCGTTACCGGCCATTTGCTGATTACAAGACTTACTAGCCAAGAAATGGCACAAAGATGTGAAATAAGCAGGCGTTCTCAGAGATTGACCAAAGGGGAGGTCCATTTTAGGCATGGTTCCCTCCTGGGTTTATGCTCCCCTGTCGGATGGTATCAGCGCTGCAGCACATGCCTTCTTGCAAGGGTGTAGCTCAGGTGAAACCAGAGATGAAAAACAAATGGAGGGGAGGGGAAAAAAAATAAAATTAAAAAATCAATAACTACTTTGAATTATTCATCTCCATGACATAGGAATAAAAATGCAAGCAAATTCCATCTTCAGAACAGCGATCCCAGGAGAATTTTCTGTATAGGAGTCAAACTGTCTACTGCAGATTTTCTTGCAGAATCATTAGCACTCAAGAAAATTTCAGAGGCGAAGAGGCCTCATGAGGTCAAACCCAGACGTTCGCCTCCCGGAAGGCACAGCAATACTGCGAGTAGCCATGACCAACTTCCACAACAGCCACTGTCAAAGCACAGGCAGACAAAGTCCAGGACAGGACTCAGTTTATGAAAATATGAGCAAAACAACTGACAACAGGTTAGCTGGGAGAAAAATATGGCCTTGTTGTGTGGTGCTGCTTAGGGATTTTTTTCCTGTCTTCTTTTTTTAACCATGAGAACCTTAAGTCTCACCCAGCTTGTCTGTCCTAGAAAGTTCCACAGTCAAAGACCATGATCACCAGGGGAAACCCCACTGTTTTAAATGGATCCCAAATGCATTCCACTAAATCCATTCAACACAGGACTGAGAAGTCGAAATCGCTGGGTTAGTCACATGGTACTGCCTCAAGGACAGACCCGCATGGGCTCGCTATTTCTTTTAAAAAGAAAACAACCCAGAAAACACCCACATCTACCAGGACCCAAAGTACTAAAGAAAACCAACCAACAAAACACGCTGCTTTTGCTCTGTGTCCTGAAACAGGTCCCACCCTTCCCCAACAATCTCATCACTATTTTCCTTTCCTATCAAATTAAAGGGTTCATCTTCTCCCAAGGTCCATTCAAAGGGATCCTGACCCCTCGAATCTTTACCTGTGAAAGACAGCACAGCAGAACTGGTTGCGTACAACGCACTCCCTCTGCTTTCATTGAAGGATTCAAAAGGCTGTTCCAGGAAAAACCCACTCCACTCTCTGCCTCCATACACACTTCAGGAATTCGAATTCCATGAACTACCAACAACACTGAACCACAATGTCTGGTTGTAGAAGCAAGAGTAATAATTTAGTAGGGCAAGTTCTAACTTTAGAAAAGCTACCAGTGAATTCATGGCTGCAGTGATTTCAACTCCGGGAACTTTGATCTAAGGAACTCACAAAATTGGAAAGTTAGTTAGCTGTGGAGATAAACCGCAGAGAACAAAGGGAAAACCTCACCAGGCGTTATTTTTGTCTGTTTTGTGTAAGGATTACTTCTGAGTAGAAGATCGCTATATCAGTTTAAGTCTAGTTAAACAAGTGTATGAACACAATCTGGTCTGTGAAGACTTACTCTCAAATAAGCATGCCCGCCTCAGGAATCCTACCGCTAGCGTTGTACTGACAGCTTTGCTAGTGGCCCCCCATACAGCCCCAGCCAAGGTGGTGACCGACGAAAGGGGGGGGGTGGAGCACAACAGTGACCCGCGTTGGCCAGGCCTTCTGCCATAGCAGCGTCCGACTGCCCCTCCGCAGCAAACGAGCCCCGCGCACCACCCACAGCACATCGCTCATTCCCTGCTGCCTCCCCCCAAGACAGCAGGAACCTTTGGTTGTGCTGAACATTCTCCTTTCATGAACGTGTATGCCCATCATACTCCATTTAGAGACAGCAGGTCAGAGTCACACTTAGATGCAAAACAAGAAATGAGTTTGGAGTGACCACCAGGCCATGCAGGAACCCTTGTATTACCAAATTTAACCTCCACAAAACTACGGCTGCATGTGCCCTAGTCATGCGTGCAGGCACAGCCCTGCTCCCCATGAAGATTTTTATTACAAGCAACCTTAGGAGCCATCCTACCCCTGAACTTGAGTCATCAGCCCTCCTGAAGCAAGAATCAAGATCTGGACTGTGACTCGTGGCTCCATGGGGAAGCCAAGGACAGGTCTGATGCATTTGTACTGGCAGGCAGAAACAAGGAAAACAGTTCCACATTCTAGAAGACTGTTAGCTTATATTGGAAGGTTAAAAATCAGCTTAAAATGATGGGCAGCTGATGAGCAGGTATTCTAGGGGAATCTCATGGGACTGTTGCTGTCAAGAAATCTATTATCTGCAAGAAAATACCCTGGTTGTTGACTGAAACTCATGATTGGTACCAAAATCATTGCTCTGATCCGTCTACTGGACCAGACACATTACAGACAGGAGCAAGGCATTTACACCACACTTGTGCAACGCTGGTTGTGTTTTAGAGAACAGCGCGCGTGAGCTCAGCTCAGCGTACCGAGCCAGCCGTGGGTGACTGCAGGCTGTCGCAGTAGTGGAGTGATCAATAATGTGATCGCTACAGAGACCACGCAAGGGTTTTTGCTGGGCTTTTTTGGTTTGAGGTTTTTTTTGAAAGGCAGATTCTAAGATTCTAAAACTGAGAAGGTCCTAACACAGTTAGGAGTGCTGTTCGAGGTCAAACCCCCCCAGAGCAGCCTGGTTTATGGAGCAGAATGCACCGCGGGGCGGGGGGAGAGCTGCAGGTGTAAGAGCTCTTCCAGAGGGGACTCGGGCGTAGCAGGGACAGGCAGAACACGGTGCAGCGGCTGGAAACCACGATGAACAGATTCAACCTAGAAGTGAGGCGCAGTTTTAACTGTGGGTAATTAATGACAGAAACTCATTACCCATGGTTTATGGCAGACTGCTTGCAACCTGATGCATTCAAATAAAAACTGCCTCACCTTAAAAAGTCTGTATAATACAAAAACCATAGCAACCCCAAAAAACCAAACACAACCGAGAGTTAAAGCATTCATTTGGTTTAGGATAAAGGCAGGAGGCTGTCTTCAGGCCGTGAATTCATGTTCTCCGCAGTGCTTTTAGTTTTCCAAAGCTTGAACTCAGGAATTGACTCATCTGTTCCATTACTGCTTCAGGCAGGCTGGCAGGATAAAGCAAAAAGTAAAAAAATTAGAGATAGAACAGGGATCTGGTGTGGATCCTCTGCGGTAGCACACTCGCCCTAGCAAGAAATGAAGGAAAGCTGATTGCTTTTGCACACAATCCCCTCAAGTTTCCAAATCAAGCAGCAAGCATTCCATTAGACAGAAGAGAGTGGAAACCAGTCAGTGCTTCAGAAGAACGATGCCTCTAGACACAAGCCCTTAATGATCCCTGTGAGCTCCGCTTCAGAACTCATTATTTGCTAGCACAAAGACTGTTACGATTTCGCAGCAGCACATACAAAGTATGCCAGCTCGGCTTCCCCAGAAAAGAGGCAACACCAGATGAGGAAAGGAAAACAGTGCCTCCCAACTACAATTTTGAGTTCTTACAGAGGAAGGAAAAAGGCAAGTGGCGTAGCAATGCCATGGTGAACAGGGCAAGAAGAAATCCTGGGACAGAGCCATCAGCCTGAGGGACATCTGTTTTCTAAGGAGGTAGGAATTATGGCATTAAAATTACAATAGCACATGACGACAATTAATCTCTTGGCAAAATAGGATTAACAGGCTCCTTCCACAGTTTTTCACTCTTTGAATCTGCACCTAGCTGGAGAATTTATCTCCTGAAATAGCAGCGGAGATCCTAGAGGAGATCAGTCCAGGGGAGCGGTCCAGCTCCTTCGCCCGAGGTGGGTGCAGCAGTGCACCAGAAGCAGCGCTGCCTTCTTCGGGCACCGTTTCAGGGAGGTGCAGGCGCACCCTCTGCACCAGCATGGGAAGCTGCTGACGCAGCCCCTGTCCCTGGCACCTAGCGCGTTAGTGCCGCCAGCTGCTCCGCTGGAGCGGTGGGATAGCAAACCTTTGCTGGCTGGATGCAAGGAGCCTTCCCACTCCATGAAGCCACCCTGGAGGATACTGCAGAAACCGATGGCCAGACCTTTCTAGAAGTAGCCATGAGCTCATGCACGGCAGCGGCTCAGCTGGCTCAGCCCAGGGTCCTCAGCCCCAGGAGGAGGTTGGCACGAAAACACCCAAAGCTGCTCCAACTGTGTAAGTGCAACACTCGGGTAAACAGGAATCGAGAGCAGCTGGCCAGAGACTCCCTCCTCAAGCCTACACCAATGCTAGGGGTTCTTTAAAAGCAAAGGAGGGGAATTGGAGAACTGCATTCAGAGCATGGTAGAGGGAAACAGACCAAGAAAGCTGCCAGAAAATCATACACGGCTGTAGAAGCTGTCACACGTTAAAGATTAATTTCCTACTTAATCCTCCTTCCCCTTTGCCCATCTTGCTTGTCTTAGCAAGGTCCAGTTGACAAGGACTGTGTCCTGGTTTCAGCTGGGACAGAGTTAATTCTTTTCCCAGCAGCAGGCCTGGTGCTGGGGTTTGGGTTTAGGACCAGAAGAATGTTGGTAACTCCCTGATGGCTCAGTTGGTGCTGGGCAGGGCTTGTGCCAGGCAAGGGCTTCTCAGCTCTCAGCTCTGTGAGGGGTACAAGGAGCTGGGAGGGGGCATGGCCAGGACAGCCGACCCCAACTGGCCCCAGGGCTATTCCAGACCATGTGACGTCATGTCCAGTATAGAAACTGGGGGGGTTGGCCAGGGGGCAGCGATTGCTGCTTGGGGATGGGATGGGCACCGGTCAGCGGGTGGCGAGCGGTTGCATCACTTGTTTTTTCCTGGGTTTTGTTGCTCTCCCTCTCTCATAATTTTCCTTTTAATTACAACTTATAATTATTTTATTTAAATTATTAAACTGTTCTTATCTCAATCCACAAGTTTTCTTACTTTTGCTCTTCCAATTCTCTCCCCCATCCCACCATGGGGGGGGTGTGAGTGAGCAGCTGTGTGGCACTTAGTTGCCGGCTGCGGCTAAACCCCAACAGACTGGAAAAGCCTTCTCTGAGTACCTGAAGCCAGGGACGCTAGAGGAGGAAAGTGTACAGAGCCACAGTAAATAACAATACACTAATAACGTATTAACGAGGCTTTCGTTACCAATCTCTAGATACAACTGATGCTAGAATCCCAGCAACTGTTGTAAAAGTCACCCAAAGCTTGTACCAGCTTGTAATCAGGACCTCGAGTTTCAGCCTCCCTGCTAAGCACGGAGAACACGGAGATTTCAAAAGTGTGCATTGGAGCTAGTCTTACTTCGGAGGTCCCTGTCACTGCAGCTGCTGCGCCTACAATGCCCGTGGCCACCAAGAGAATGCTGCCTTTGTCAAGTTAGAAATGTCTCTTGCAACACTAAAAACCCCCCAAATCCAAAAACAAAACCACAAACACGCACCAACCCTCCCCCCCCCAAGCTGTTCTGTTTGCAGCTACTGTGATGGGCAACATGAAATAACCATCAGAGCACTGTTTAAAGCACTGGCTGCATCAGACGGGTCTCCATGAACAGCCCTTCTTGTTTCTCTGCTGGCATTCAGTGGAAGCACATCCCCCTCACCCCCCCCCTTTTCTTTTTTTGTTCTTAATGGCCTCACTCAGAGCTATTGAACACTTCTTATTAAATAAATAAATAAATAAACAGCTTATCAAAAAAGTAGAGATAAGCGAATAAGGCCAGACAGTCAATGAAGGAAAATGCTATTCTAGGCAAAAAATAGAAAGCATTCAAATGAATTGCACACTAAGAGATGGCAGGTGTCTGCTGAGCAAAAAATAATCTTACGTAAGGAGCTAAAAACAGTCCCTGCAACCCTTGAGCTGCCTGAATTGCCAGAACAACAGACCTGGGTGGTCACCGAGGTCATAAAAGACCCCGCTCTGCACAACCCAAATATGGAGTCCCAACAGCCCTTCAGCTTTCCAGCAAGAAGCCCCAGCTTCCAGAACCTGGGCCAATAGTGCACGGACCTCAGCCAAACTTTACGGAAGCCAGTCCGATTCCAGAGGATGCTGAAGTCTGGAGCGCAGGTAGGAGGGTTTATTTTGTGGTGATGTCTCTCATGAACGACAGCTATGGATGAGAACTGGAAATCTTACATCGATTTTCGAGTACTGCAAGAAGTCACATAAGCATCAAACCGTCAACGGGGTCCACGATTACAGACAGGCGGTAACACCGAGTATTTGTTACAACAGGGAATCCAGTGTTCTGCTGCAGTTCTCTGTGACGGACCTCCTTCAAAGGTGATGTGGTTTTTCCACTCTTTACAAGTACAGCTTCGAATCTTGACATAGAGTACGGATCTCTGTGAGGGCAAAAAGTGATCTAGGACAGTGCTGCATGTTGTTGCTGCTGCTGAAGATAATGCAAAGTGTTGTCTATCGATTCAGGTTTAGCTTAGATAACCAAAATGATTAAGAGGTTTGAACAGTGGCATTATCATAAGAGTCTTAAAAGTCCAGAATTCTTCAATTTAGAAAGAGCTTATAAAATAATAATAATAAAAAAAAATCCAAACTAGTAGATCGGGTCATTCCTCACCAAACCCTACAATGACAGAAGCTAGGGAGTGCTCAGTAAAGCTAAACCAACCGGAAACGGAAGAGGAATTTCTTCTTTAGGTAGCCATCAGTGAACTGCAGGGACTGGCTGCTACACACGACTCGAGACGGACAGCATTTGTAGGTTCAAGAGGGATTAAAGAACTCTTACTAAAAGGAGTTACCCGTGGTGTGCCCTTAACATCCCTAATCCACATGTTCTGTGCAGCGAGGGACCTACAGGGGAAAAAGGCCAATCCAAAGCGGTGTGGCTCACGTCCTTCCTCAAATTGCATCTCTTGTTGCTGTTCTGGAGACAGAACGCTGGGCTAGATAGACCATAGACCACCGGCCTAATGCAGCAAGGCGCTTCCTTCGGTGGTATTTGCTTTTAAAAAGCTGAACAGACTTTTCACCTCACTGCTGAGTAGAGGAGCCCAACAGAACCAGAGCATCTATGAAAAATCCTTCCTTCTACAGGAGTGATGCTGCACATAAGGAGACCCTGTATGATTTTACCGGGACCTCAGCAGTTTCAAACGTATACAAAAATGTATAACGAACGTGCACAGAGATGTCAGTCGCAGAGGTCCAGTTCAATGCTTGCCCAGTTTTGGATGAGAGAAGCACCATTGGCCCTTTCAGTCAGTAATCACCATTTGGACGGACAACATGAAAGCAAGAAGCTGAGGTTAAATTAACCTCTGCTTAGCTGAAGTGCAGAATGGCCTATTGGAGCTCTGGTTTCTTATCGTCCCCAAGCAGTCTTTTGGGCATCACAGCGAGAACCGCAACATCTGCCTTATGGGCAAAGGACCATTTGGAAAAACACAAAAGGAAAACAAAGATTAATGCTGAGGACTTCCTAGCCTGGTCTTCCAACGAGGGTTCAGCTCACGGGCTTCAAATGCATGAAATGCAGGCCAGTGTTATCGTGAGAGAGAGCTCTGAGGATGTGTAGTTTCCAGAGGAGCTCTCTTAGCATTAAAAATGTCCCTTGAAGATGGTAAAAGCAGCATTTTGAAATAAAGTTTTATCTATGATCTTATAAGTTTTTGCTTTTGTGCTATCTCTTGTTCTAAAACCTAGCTCTGCAGGTCAGATGGAGCCAGAAATAGTCAGTAAATATTTCTGTTCTGTATTTGGAAGAAATGAAGAACATATCTTTAGAGACAATGAAATGATTCCTATTTTAACAGCAGTGGTGGTGGGAGATTGCAGCCATTGGACTAAGTCTATACAAAGATAATTTCTGTACCACATCTAAGAGAGTGACTAAGAAGCTCTCAGCTTCCAATCTGAGCTCCAGTGCTCTGGCATTTAAGTCCTAGAAGACTGGAAAACCCATCAGCAGTAAAGACTCAAACAGAACACAAAATGAATGCCAGTCAGGGTGGCGTTACAGAAAATACGACCTTCCTTCTCAATAAAAACGAAATAAGCTTGTCAGAATCTCAAAGGTTGTATTGATATAGTGTGATTATTACTTCATAGGGCATGTCATAGAAGCCTACACCAGGACTCGAGCTGTTCCCCGTTCGCATAAACAACCCGAAAGCAGGAGAGCAGACTGGCAGCAAAGCTTAGGGATAATGCCAAGTCATTAACATGGCTGAGGGGGAACTACGAGGGAGACTTCACAGCGCTGAGTTTCATTTGCCATTTTATTTATCAGTGTAAATCACACATGGAATGACACTAACTATTGCTAACTAGAGCTAACTGTTACCACTGGGGAGAGATCTCGAGGTCAGCATAGTCTTAGTTCTCCCCAGGAGTCAGCCCACTGCCCAGCAGCAGTCAGAGAGCGAAGAGAGAGGAATCAGGAACGGGGGGAAAGCATCTTGTGAAACTGTAAATACATAGCTCTGCCCCAGAAGGAACACCACATGCCTCTGATCCCAGCATCTCAGAGAGGTGGATCTGGGAGACATTAATAAAACAAGAAAGATGAAAAGTATGGAATAGCTTCCCTACAAGGAACCATTAGGTAAGCCTGGCCTCTTCAATCTGGAGAAGTAATGGAGAGGCAAATACACGAAAGCTGTAACACCACCAGGCTGGACAGGAACTGTCCAGTGCAGGAAGGTTCATCAGAACGAGACCAGGAAAGAATGATAATCCAAGGAAAGAAGAGGTTGGAGGTTTCTTCCTGCAACATGCCACTGAACTGTTCTATTCCTTGCCAGATTTCCTACTTCTAGTCCAGAAAGACTGCAAAGCTTTGTGGAAGGTGAAAAGTGCCGAGTGTTTCTAAGCATACACAGAAAATGGCGAGCTGGAAGGAGATAGGAGCTGGGATAGCACAAGGAGGGACTATTTTATGTGCTACACTTTTCCCGTGCATTTTTTGTCACTGTGCTGGGTGAACCTTGTGCTTGAACCAGTACAACTGCCTCCCCAAACCACGGCATTCTTACAGAACGCACGAGTAACCGATTGAACTGTGTCTAACTGGTAGATCCTAGTGGTGCTGGCAAGTCCCACAGAGATAGTCGTTACCAGTTATCTGGGAGAAAAATCTCAAGCTATCTGTGACAGAAGTCAGCCGAAGAGGACAACACTTGGAACTGCTGCGGCCACACGCAGCAAGAAGGAACATGGGCTGCACTCACGGCATGGGAAGCCGGACTGGGGGGGCTGCAGGGCACGGGGGTTGTGAGAGCCACGCTCGGGGTGGCTGCAGTGAGAGCAAACGCAGCCCTCAGGCACTAAGGAAGGAGCACAGGGCCTGACAAGCGCTTGCTTCTATGTTCCTCTGGTCAGAAGTTTGCTGGCAGACAAATGGCGCAGCAAGGTTAATTGCTCAAGGACTAGAAACCACATCTCAAAGTCCAAAGAATCAGTATTGCATCTGTGAAAAAAATAATGTTAACCACTGGCTTTTTTACTACTTAAACACACAAATTTAGGACATAGCAGTCCTTTTACTAACAGCCAAGAGCTGAACAAAATCCATCACTGGATGATCTACACTACAGAAGCCTCTCCAGCAAGAGGCCACAGCTGTGGGGAACACACAGTTTCACTGTACTACAATTTTCACAAGCAATTGGTCTTTTGCCTCTTCTCTAGAACAGCTTTTGCTTGAACACACAAATTTGTCATCTGTACTATCGGGGAGCTATAACCTTAATAAACAAGGCAGCTTTTTTTACTGTCATGCACTCGATATTGATCGCTGAAAACTAAGCAGTGTGGTAGGAAAAAAGTATACGGCACAAGCTGACACTCAAAGCCCTTCCGAGTTCCGTGGAGAAGATGAGTCACTTGTACAAGTAAAAACATTAACCTGTGAGATATTTGTTAATGTAAAAGGAAGGGACCTCAAAAGATCATCTGCTCCAACTTTGTATGGGAAAAAGAACATAGATGATACCATCTAGACCCTGTCCAACCACACCTTGAAAACCTCCAGCGATGGGGACTCCACCGTTTCCCAGGGGAGGTTGTTCCCATGAGTGATTGTTCTTACAGTAAAAAAATCTCTTTCTTGCCTTGAGTTGAAACCTCTCCCAATGCAACTTGCACTCATTGCCCCTTGTGAAGAGACAGCCTCCATCCTCTCTGTAGCTGCCCATTAAGTTCTACAGAGGCAGTAGAAACAGATTCTTCTTCTTCTAGCTTAGTTAAGAGCGTTCTAGGAGCACACTCATCCCCAAAGACAGCTGCCTTCAGGAGCTATAGTGCAACTTTGCTACACCCTCAGTGGGCTGTGGCAGATAATCTGCATCCTCAGTTGGCATCAAATGTAAACCAAAGGCATCAGCAGGACGCGAATCATGTCTATTAGGTCAAATATGAAAGGCTTCAGAGCCTGAAGGCCATCTGCCCTCAAGGCAGCTTGTTAATCAGACTGCTACACAAACCCTGCTGGCTCGCAGCATAAACATTAAGTTTGCAAAGAAACATGCAAGCTAATACTCGAAAGTGCTTAATATTTCTGATAATCCTTTCACGGAGGCAAGAAAAGTATCTGATCAATGTTGCATTATCTCAAGCATTTGTCCCATCAAATGTTATTCTTGATTGCTTAATTTCAATTATGCCATTAGTTATTTATAAGAAGTTTTCTGAAGACTAACGCCAAGAACAGTTTGAGAGAAAAGATCACTGGGGTGGATGTTGAGCTTTTTGAAGCGCCCTAGTCGGACTGAAGGCAGCTGCTAATATTTGTGTAGACAACTGTTTTCAGAAAAAGAAGCTGTTTCCTCTGAACATCGGAACCAACAGATACCAGAAAGCACACTTCCCTTGTGCTGAGAAGTGATTATTTTGAGCGTTTCACCTTGCACCACATCAGCTTTTATTGGAAAGAGACAGTCCCCCTCAGCCGTAAAGAACTGTTAACATCCAGCACAAGCAGACACTGTACGTGATCCTGCACGACCTTGGCAGCCAGTGGCAATGGACAACCGTGCACAAGTGCAGGCGGAGCAGCCCTCGCCATGTAGGAGCACACAAGCCTTCAGTGTTGCACCTTCAACTGGTTTGACGCTTCTGTCCATTTTTCTCATCACATCGCCCTCTCCCTCCTTCAGACCATTTACTAGCTGCCAGATGCTCCATAACACAAAGTTTGTCGTGCAAGCTCCTCCATAATTGTTCCTACCTTTTCCTGTTCTGCTGCTGCCATCCAGGACTATACCTTTTCCCTTTGGGCAGGTCATCATCACATCCATGCTTGCTTTCTTGCTGTCCCTACCATCCATACCCTGTAACCATGTTTGAGACTACCCCTACAGCAGGAGTCACATTGTTTGCGATACTCAGGAAAGAGCCGGCAAGTTAGTGTAGGAAAAAAAAGAAACTCAAACCCCACAAAAACCCCAACAGCAAATCAACATTCATAAGGTGCCCTAGGTATCATTTGTATGACCACCTCACCATTACCAGCTCCGCCCTCAGCTTTTCCCCTCTCATTTGTACCACATTTGGGACTCGTTTGTTCCTCATCGTCTCTGAAAAGACTACAAACTCATCAGAGGGGTAACTGTGTCCTCTGTTCCCACGGAGTACTGCAGTCACGTTCTGATTCCAGTTTCAAACACTGAGCATTAACATAATACAAATACAGTTTGGAAATAACTACTGTAACCAAGTGAGAAATTGCAGATCGGTTTCAGTTAGGTATTTTCTTCTGCAATTAATTACTTTCAGATTTGAGATTTGTTGTTTGGATTTTTTTTTTAGTGCAAAATGGATCAGATGGATATTTGGATGTTGGATTGCTCTTTCCACTACCCCTAGCACTGGTATTCAGCTACAGTGACAGCTACAAAATAGAGAACTCTTCATTGCTTGCTGCAGCAGCAGAACATCGTAAGAGTCTGTCTCGGACAGTTGGGGCTGTCGAGTTTAAATCCTCAGAACACTGGCAGAAGACTGGGCATCCAACAGCCCACTGCTTAACTCGCTGCAATAGTAGGAGACAACTTGCTCTACCCTTTTGCAGTCCCACTAGAAAAGTCACCCAGGTTTTTCCACAAGGCATCTCTCTTTCTCAGAATAGGAGTGGTGTGAATGGCTAGTAAAAATAACAATCATGGCTGATGTTCTCCTGGAGGTGAGATCAAGTCTGTCAGACCCAGATCATAAGTCTGTCTTGGACATGCAACAAGATGACAGCTGATCTATGTCTTTAGCTACAGAAATTAATGAATCAGAACTAAATTTATGCAACTGCACACTGGAGAGGCTCATCAATATCTAAGGAGTGTCTGTGGATGCACAGCTGAACAGAAATCCTTCATCTGTGGTGTTTGCTTCTATACTTAATTTCTTCTTCTGTTCTGCCTCGTTCAAGATTTAATGGTTTGAAATATGTGTATGAGTGTTCTGCAATAGACTTAACTAAGATTAGAAGGGACAATAAAGTCCCCGTTTTGGCTCATCACTCGTCTATGCTTGCCAATCTCCTCAAAGAACTTCAAGACTTCTGAAAAGCAGGACTTGCCTTTGCAGAACCAACAGCGACTCTTCCCAGGTGGACGCTAATGCTGCCGTTTCACAGAGTCACTGCTGGTTTGCCCAGTAGAGCTGGCAGTTGGTTAACAGAGCTGCAACTCCCCAGATCGCTCGTGGAACCTTCTTTATAGACTGGCACCACATTTATCACCCTTTGCTCCTCAGGAACCAAGCAAGGAAAGTGAGGGGGGTACATGTCGCTAATATTAATCCAGGCATTTCAACCCTGAGTTACAATAATTCTTGGGCAAATGTCATACTCATGGGGAACTGTTAGTGCTCAGTCTTTTTGCATCAGAGACTCTGCTACAGTTGCTTCAAATTTAGACAGATCTTCTGCTGAGCCTTTCAACTGACACGTTTCATACACACCATTTTAATCCCCTAAGCACCCGTGTGTACACACACACACTCTGATTTGCAAGGAGCAAGACTCTCTAACCCCACATTAAATGGTCACAGGGAAGTTAAGAGACCTCTCGGTCAGAGGCACATTTGAGAAGAGTCCAGGTCCCTTCTTTCACAGCTATCCAGCAGGAGAACAGCTTCCTCAGCTGGGAAATACATTCATAAGCTTCAACAAGAGAGTAAGACATACCGCAAGCTATAAAACAAGTCTCATTTAGAAAAGATTTTGCAAGCGTTATGTGTGCTTACCATAGTAGCTTTAGCATACATTACATACAGGTACCATAAACAGCCTAACCAGAGTTCAAGCTTTCACAAGCTAAGCAAGCACACTTCCTAACTGCTCACGTCAGTTTTGTTAACGCTCCTGTTCGTTGTTCTTCTCGAGATAGGCCTTCACAAAGGGGTTCAGAAAGTCATTTGACAAGTTCTCACATGTACTTGTAACACATTTTGGGCATGCAAAAGTACATTCTAAAACCCAAAAGGAAGAGACAGATAATAAATAGCTTACAAAGTACAACTATATCGTGCCGCCCAAATAAGGTACACAAGACAGACCAATTCCGACTTGATGGCTCAACAGGCTTTTAAAGAGCACTTGTTTCTATTCACGCCGCCCTCAGTAGTAAGAGACGTAGTTTTATGTTAAGTTCCTTGCATCCAACCGATCCTTAAGATGGCTTCATGTCAGCAGAATCCTAGGCAAACAACCCACTAATTGAACTTGACATTCTAAATCACAATCAGCTTTATTCTACATTTTTTTTCAAACCCAAAAGAGAAGTTAGAAATTAATGCTGATAAATTAAAAAGCTGACCTTTGACTTCTGAGGAAAACTGAGCCAGGTGCCTGGTGACGAAGAGTCGCAGTTGCTGATTCAGGTCACAGGAGAGAACGTTAATGTTCCAGGAGCGAATTCCTGCCCAAGGACAACAAAAGAATAGTGAGCTGTTATTGCGTTTGCTCCAGGAACAGAAGCGGAGATAGAAAAGTTATAGGGACACACAAGGACCAGTGATGCTCTTCCAAGAGAGCGTACCTAGGATGGAGAGTTTCCAGAAGCAGAGGGCCATAAGACGCTTACCTTCCACAAAACATCTACCCGTGAAGTACGTGCAGCGAGCAAGTCCTTGTTCAGCTTGGGCTTCGCTGGGTGAAGCAAACAGGCTACGAGGGACTGAGGCTGAGTAAATTACACCACCGCCTCGCCAAGCCCGTGTGCATCTTCTGCATTATCCAGCATCGGTCACTAGTAGAGATGGTCTGCTGGATGGTTAAACTGCTGAACAGCTCAGAGGCACCAGCTTCTCTGCTCTTACAGCCCGTGCACCCTCTAAGTCACAGAAGCCGCCCCCCCCCCCCAACTTGCTCTGCCTAATCACCCCTTCAAAGCCCCTGATCCCACCGAGACCGTTTGAGTTTGCTCTTTAATCTGTGTAAGCTTTGTCAGCTAAATCGCCTTCGTAGCACAGCGGGAAGAAGCATCTGCTCCCAGAGCAAGTGGCATCATGCCCCGCTGGGGAAGTCACCTTCAGACCTCAGTGTGAGCCGCTGGACATTCTGGATGACGCCAAACACTACAGATCACAGATCATCACATCCTGGTGAGAAGCAGCCTCTCCTAGATGGTGTGATACTACACTTTGGCACCATGAACAGAACCGGGATATCAGCATGAACCACTACTCCCGCCTCGTGTGCTGCTACCTGCTGAAGTACAGATGTTGAAGGCCAATACCACAGACTTCTGAAAGTTAACTGGAACGAGAATTTCAGCCCTGGTGTTTATTGATGGGGTCCCCTCTGAGAGTTCTTCCACCACCTTCTGGGGACACGTCTCTCTTGTATAAAATATAGAGTTTTATTGCGTCTGACATCTGCCCCCTTTCAAGCGAAGCATGCTGTTTTCATGGAGTTATCACTCCCGGTTACTGCCGTTCTAGTTCTCCAGCACAGTAATTCCACATTGTGCAACCGCTTCTGCTGGCCACTGGTGGAAACAGGACCTTCTAGGGTACAAGCTCCAGCTTTCTACACATAACCAGGACAGAGTCAGTAATCGCTGCGTCTCACAGCTCAGTAGTCTCAAGCCCTGTAGAATCTACAGCAGCTCAAGAAAACTTTGTTCTTAGCTTGTTTTTCTGGTGACAGCTGACACAGCAGAGCGATGCCGTAGCTGCCAGTCTGCACTGCAGAGCGCACAAACCTCCCCCGAAAACCCTCTGAGCACCGGGGGGGAACCAAACGGGCTACACTTACCCCACCTCCAGTGCCACAGAACCCCTCTCCCTTTCAGTGTGGGCATGGGATAGAAACAAATGAAACGTGTAATAAAAAACAGGGAGCCAGGAGGTGAACAAAAGGGTTTCTTACGCCATACTCTCGGACAGCATGATTGTCTAAACGAAGGTCGGGTATAAGTGCACCTTCGTGCCGCACGGGTGAGCGTGCTGACCCGGAGAGGGACAAGGCGGCACCCTGCGGGCAAATCCTGCCGCCTCCAGCTGCTGTGTCACTGCCACGGTTCCCTGCCGCAGCAATAAACGCTGTCTGAGGGACTGCTACAGCCTCTGGGACGCAGAAAGAAGAGGCCCTCTTTCAGAGCACGGAAAGGGAATAGAGTGACAGGATCACCTCGCTCATTATCCTACTTGCAATAATTCATTCAACATTTTTCCCCTTCAGGTAGTCTGCAATTATTCCTAATCTCTCCCCACTTGCCACAATTTCAATTTATCCTTCCATGGCACAGGAACCAGTACATTTTCCTTGCTGATTAGGACCCTCTACCCCCAGATACAGGAATACAGACTATACCACAACAAGGTCTCTAAATATTCACGCTCTTTGTATGTGCACGGCTTGGGCAAGGCACCACTGTGACTCATCAGATTCCCATTTCTTCCCTTATGCCCTTGTGAGCTTTTTCATTTCCTGCTGAGGTAACTGGTGTACAAGATTTGGTGTCTCCCCCTAACACCAGACCCAGTCTTCCAGATATTGTGTCAAAACTGGATAAAAGTCACACAGGAACAGAAAAATAAGACCAGTATTTATTAGACAGCATCTTGGAATAAAAGTGTTGTTCAAGCACCCCACAGACATGCAATGTCATTGCTCGAGTGGCACTACACATGGAAACGAGCAGGTTCCCATGATGTCCTGCGTTCACTATCCCATTCTCCTGAACCAAGGCATAGGAAGAAGTCTGGGAAAACACACTTTTTAGATCAGCCAGAGCAAGAGATTTATTCACTGAAAAAATCTGTGTGGTGTTTGGTTGGGTTTTTTTTTGCACAGACAGGGCACCACAGCACAAAGACACAGACCAAACCCTAGCACTTTTTCATCCTTTAGAAAACCCTGTCTGGATGTACAGCACATAACGCTCAGGGCCAACTTTATTTGCCAGTTTTGTTAACCTGATTGTTATCAGGGCTGTAAGTCCCCTGCCACACTTACCAAACTGCAGAAAATGCTTTTCTGAAGGGCAAAAGCTTTTGTTATTTACATCGCTTTGTTTCCTGAGGAAATCAGATCTTCTGCTCCGCAGCCCCACACAAACCTCACCTGAACCCTCTCCACAAGCTGTTGCTTAAGACATGGGAATCATCATGTGTGTAGCACTTCCACATCTTGAACTCCCTGAATCAAGAGTGTAGCTGTCTCCAGCATTACAATATGCTGTCTGTTGACAAAGCTCAAGACCTTGCTGTCACTTTAACTGTTCTTACGTTTTATATCCATCTTCCAATTCGCAGATCCTGGTCCCTTTCAAGAAGAGGTCATCCTCCCATTTCACAGTGGGAAAAACTCTACAACTTGCTGGAGGTCCTACTACAAGTCAGTGACAGAGGAAAGTCTGAAATTCGGGTTCCCAGCTCCCTCAGCTGTTCCATTCTACTGCTAGCAACTTACCAGTACCGCTTAAATGGCTCTCACGCCCAGAAGTGTCTGCACTTGGCGGAATTTCAGCAGGTTTCTGGTCAAAGCCAAATGTAGAACCTAGCTCTGCTGTGGCAATGACAATTTGTGTTGCAAAATTGGCATTTATTTTTTCCTCTCCAGAGGGAATTCCCATGTTATTAGCCTATGGCTGCAGAATCAAAGAACAAAATCTATTGGTTTACAGCCTGATCTGTCACTATTTCAAAGATTCAGAGAATGGATAAGGATGCAGGCTGGCACAGCAGCTCAGTGAAGTGCCAAGAGGATCATCCTGTTGTGCAGACAGCAGGAGCAGCCCCTTCAAAGAGGGGCTTCCAGAGGCCAAATGGCCATCATCCCACCTACCCCTACTGGAGAAGCCATCCCTTGGAAAAGGGAATGAAACACCACTCTCAAAGTCGCTGGTAGGTGACCTGCCGGCAGAGGTGGGTAGAAGAGATGCTGAAGTGGAGAAATTGGACAAGATTTGACATTTACACCCACCCTCTCTCAAATTGCACCGTCCATCTGTTCCTCAGGGCTGTCGATGCTGGAGAAGACGACAGTCACAGAAGTGTCTCCAAGGAACACAGTTTGGCCAGTAGTTACCACTTAGCACCGGTACCTTCTAAACCAGCGTGCCTTGGGCATGGTGGGCAGAGGGGGAAGAACTGCATGCAAAGTCAAAAGGCTGTTACTTTATTTCTCAGAGGTGCACTAAACTGCTCGTCAGAACAGGGATTCCCTTAAGGTCTCGACGTAGCTGACAACCTCTCCTTTCTCTTAGGAACCATCAGAAATTGCCACAAAGCAAGAACTACCATCGCGCCCCCTCCTTCCCCCTCGCTTTTAAACAACACTGCATCTAATATACAAAGACTAATTCACTGCCAAGGCCCCTGGGCGCTACCACAATGTGGATAACGAAGAAGCAAAGTGCTACGACAGTCCTATCTTGCTCAGTGCCATTCCTGAAGCAGTTCACGTCACCGTTGCGGCTTATCCTTCCTCAGCCTCTCTGGTCCACGCGGTTGCTCCTTAGGCAGGGAGAGGCCATGGCACAACACGCCCCTGCTTGCGGCTGTCCCCCTGCACCGCAGCAAGCAATCGAGCAAGACAAATCCCCCAACTAACAAGACAGAAGTTTGGGGTAAGATGGAAATAAGATGGACTCCACAGACCCATTAATCAAACAGCAACTTGGGAAAATTAGAACCATGACACATCCTCAAGCTTTAAGACATCCAAACCCAGCGCTCAGGGCATTTCTCCAAGGCCAACGAAGGGCTGCTCGGGAGAAGAGGCGCAGCAGCCTGCGGCCTGAACGCCCGCAAGCGCGGCAGCCGGCGGGAACAGCGCCAGGCTCGCGCTGATGCCATCTGTCACCGGGCCCGTCCTCGCTGGGGCTGACGCTCCGGTCACCGCTCACCCCGCGGGCTGCGCCACCGGGCCGCGAGCTACGCCCGAGCCCGGCGGGGCTTCACCCCCAGCCCCGGGCCCTTCCCGGGACCTGCGGCCCCCACCGCCGCGGCCCCCACCGCCTCCCGCCCCCCGGCCCTTCCCTCGGCCGCCGCCCGCGGACCTCCTCCGCGGCCCGGCCCGGCGGGCCCGCGCCGCCGCCCCTCCGGGGGGGAGGAGGAGGAGGGCGCAGCCCTGCGGCGGGGCGGGGGTGCCGCAGGGCGGGGCGGGCACCGGCGGCGGGGACAACGCG
>JADKXX010009975.1:0-51378 GCA_017310255.1 Butorides virescens
TAAAGCACCTCGGCTCTGGGCGGCCTTCGGTCGATGGCAATGCCGGGCACCCTCACCTGCCGCTGGGCTCGCAGCCCCCGAGAGCGGTGAATACGATGCAGCGTTTATTGCCAAACTAGAAGAGCAGAGGATGATGCATACAGAAATTGGCCGGGTCGTTTTTAGATGTGTCTCCCGCGTAAATAACAATTGCAGTAATACAGTGCAATTCTTAAACCTGGATTTTCAAAGCCAAGTAGCATCCTTACTCCTTTAGCAAGTTTAGCTATCTTGTTTAGGTATCTAATTCCCCTTTGAAATCAGGATCTGGAATTTGGTGCTTTTCCTATGAATACTATCCTGTTTTGAAGGTGGGGCTGGGGGCTGCACTGAGACACAGAGAAATGGGTTCACAGTGGAAGAAATGAGTACTAGGAGTCCTGTTTCTTGGTTTCCCATCCTAATTAGTAGACTACATTGGAAGGGAGTATTCAGAATACAATAAATTATAGCTTCAACTGTCCATTACAAATTTGGTAAGATACAAGAAATTCAGAAAAAATACTCCAAATATGAAAAGTCAGACAGCCTTCATGCCTTCGTTCATTGAAAGTCTGGCGCTGGACATGTTTAGTTTGAAGGGAAAGGAAGCAAAGATGAATTTTGCTCTTTTATTCTCTTTCTTAGATAAAGGTGGCCACACCCTATTTGTAATTTATGGTACGACTTGGAAAAAAGGCAGTCTGCAAACAGAGGGGAGGTGTTTAGAGCAAAGATTTGTACATTATGAAGAAAGGAGGCTGCTTTTTTCATAGCATAAAAAAGACAGGAAAAAATGAGATTACAAGTGTAACACAAACTGTGCAGTCATCTTTAAAAGTCACACACAGATGTGGCATTTACTAACGGACTACCTGGACTGAGCTCAATTTTGTCCCATGCAGGTTCATGCAAAAGTACTGAATTGCAGAAAAATGAGCCTGGATGGGAATTGTGGGGATGATCTAGGCCAGCTTCCTGTTTCAGACCAAGATTGACTGCACCTGTTTGTTACTACTAAAAAAAAAAAGAAAAAGAAAACTCTTAAATGTTAGAGACCACATAAGCTTCAGAGCTTCATTTGCCTTTTTAAACGTTTCTGCTTAGTTCTCTTTTGTCTTTATTTTAAACCTATTTGCAGTTCTTGTAAGCGTATTTGCAGTTGTCCTCTAAGCTCTGAATATGAAAAACAATTTATTTGCCATCCGCTTATTCCTATTTGAAGACTGTTGTGATAACCAGTTTCTTTGCCATCCTCTCACTACCGTGCTTAGCTCAGGCCTTGCCAGTGTGGAGTACAAGGATTACTCCATGCATCTAACACACAGGCGTACCACACATGAGTACAGTGCTGGCTGTTGGCACCTTTTTCCGTGGCAGCAGCATGGCACCAACTCAGGAGTAGTTTGTCAGGCACTACGGCCCCCAATTACTTTATTTTACAGTAATGCCACACAGCCTAGCAGCCCCACCCTGAATTTGTGCGGTCAGTTTGTTCCTTTTGTAGAATATTGTTCTTACCTGCGTTGTACTTTGTCTGGTTTTCAGACCATTTTTAAAAATTTTTCTTCTACTACCTACAGTCCCTCTCAGTTTCAGATTGCTTGTGGCTTTAATAAGCGTACTCCTTGTTTTTGACCAAGGTGATTAAAGAAAAAGTGAACGAAATAGGAATAGCACATGGATGTTTGGACCCCGCTCAAACACACGTGTTTTGACACAGAACTGATGATGATCACTCTCTGGGGATGGGTATTCAACAGGTTTTTTATTTCTCTTACTGAAATTTCATCGCAGCTATGCTTCCCTTGTTTGCTTATGCGAACCCTCATAGATACAGCCGCCACTCTTACTACAGTAAAGTTTTCATTCTGCCACTTCTGTCCATGAGGCCTGTTGCTCTGGCATGGGAAGAAATCCAGTCGATGCTACCTGCCTTGTCTTTACAGATCTATGTTGGCTGCTAACTCCTCTCCTTGCTACCTTCTAGATACAAACTGGTAATTTGTTTGGTGATTCTTTATCAAAGTTTTCAAGGATTGGAAGGGAATTTTGAGAGAGAGTGACTGGCACATTTGCCGCTTCCAGTCTTCAGGATACCTCATTGCCCTCCATGAGTTTTGAAAGGTAACTGTTAGCAATTCTAAGACAACATTTTTTGGGAAGAAGTCTAGACCCAGCAGTGTTTAAAACATCTGGCTTAGATAAGCACTCTACCCTGTTTCGGCCCCGTTTCAAGGGTGAAATCTGGTCCTTTGTGGTCATTCTTTAGCTGAGCTAGCTCCCGTTTTCTTCTCAGAGCAGAACAGTAAATGCTTCTGCCTTCTTGACACCAGCCCCCCGGCACTGTTCCTGCAGAACAGCAGGCCAACAGTTCTTACGGTTGTTGTTCTCCTACTAGCATGTCTGTAGATCGTTGTCGCATTGCTCTTGACACCTCTGGCCTTTTTACCTTTTTGTCCTTGTAGGTGTCTGCCATTCTTTTATAGCGACCCCTTGAGAAAGCTGATACAGTTTTGATTTCCTCATTTCCTTTCCTCTCTTTTCTTGTCACGCCTGAGTCAAATCACCTTCTCCTATTATATTTCTTATCCTTTCTTTGCATTAAGATAGTTTGCACCTGTACCTTTGGTAAAGAAATTGCCATCTCTTTGTAACTCCGTGTGTGCCTCACGATCGTGCTTGACAGTCGCCTGTTTACTGATGTCTGCTCCTTGAAATCCATTCTTTGTTCTTCTGGTCTCCCACTTTCTTCCCAAAGATACATCACGTATGGCCAGTGTCTGCCCACTTGCATGTGCTTCTCGTGTTACTCGTTTTGCCTTTTCCCCCCAGCTGGTAGTTAACTCTCTATTGTAGAAGTGCCTTCAGCTGAAGGTCTGGAGTTTGAGGAAGGCCTTGGCTTAGGTAGGCATTTCAAATGCGCAATGAAGAGCATGGGTTCTCTAGGAGGAGCTAATAAAGAAGAGGTGCTGGCAGGATGGCAGTGTAAAAGCAGATGATAAGATGTAGTTGTTTAATGTTCTGTTGATAGGAAAAGGAGCTTGTTCTTACGTGCTATAGGGGAGGACAGTAGCAAGCTCGGAAACCAACTAGCAAGTCCAGCAAGAATCAGTAATGGAGTACCATAAACTCACTTAAAAAATGAGGGTTCATGCTATACTTGTGCTTAGAAGACAGTTTTGCTTTCTATTTTGAAAAAAAGACATGTTTTATTTAATTTTGAGGGTAAGAATAAAGAAAGACCATTTGAAATGCTTTCCTTGTGATGGAAGCAGAATTCTGCAGGAGTCCCTTCTAGAACTTGAGACACCTGAAGGTCACAGACTGTCCCATCACGATCCTGGTCTCCTTTTCAGTTCCTTGGGATAAAATATTTTGTGAACCCGAAATCTGGCTTCTCCGGATGGCCAGCAAAAGCCTACCAACAACTTCACCTTTCAAAAGGCGGCTGTAGTGATCACAGGCCTCGTGGTGTTCTGTGGCACTGGAGGAAATTTCAAGCAACGTTTGAAGTTGTAGGTCGGTTTGGGAGTCGTACGCCAGGAGAGCTCCGGTGACGCAGCTCCCCGTGCGCTGGGGGAGCGTCCTGGGGGAGCTGAGCCAGCAGCCTCCTAAAGCGCCCCCCGCGCGGGGGCTGCAGGTGGCTGTAGCCTGCTCAGGGATAACGTGCACGTGTAAACTTGGGCTTGACATTACACACAAAAGTTGTTAAAACAAACTCGCGTTTGCAGTGTTTCACTATGTACCACCTTTTGCCTATAACTTTGCATAACAGCAGTTTTTTCCCAGGCCAGGTATCTCTCTTTTTTGGTCTCCTGCGGTTTTGGCTCTAACAACAGGTTTTTGAATGAAATGTACAGAACCCTCATCTACAAGACCCAGAGAGGTGCGGGAGTGAAAAAGAGCTTGCAAAAGCGGATTTAAATCGGTCCATTCGAACTGACGGGCTGAGGGGAACGGCGCGGGGCAGCTCCGCACCCGCCGCCGAGCGCCAGCCCCGCCAGGGGGCGCCCGGGCCCGCGTCTCCCTGGTAACGGCGCCGGCGGCGCGGGGCGGGCGGGTCGCGCGCCGCCAATGGGCGCGCTGCAAGATGGCGGCCGCGGGAAGCGCGGCGCGGCGCGGGGGCTCGGCCGGGCTGGGCGGCGGGCGGACGGCGTAGGGCCGCGGCTGGGCTCCGCCGGGCGGGCCCGCCTCCCGCGGCGCCCTGCATGGATCGCGGCGGCCCGCTGGACCCCGGCTTCTCGCAGCAGGGCACGCCCCGCCTGATCGTGGAGGACTCGCAGCCCGAGAGCGCGGGCGCAGAGGAGGACGCGGAGCGGGCCGCCCTGAGCGTGCTGGCCCGCCGGCTGCCGGCCCGGCGCAGCCCGAGCCCCGTGCTGGTGAGCGCCCGGCGCGGGGGGCGGCCCGGCCCTGACGTGGCCCGGGCCGGCCCTGACGCGGCCCGTGCGTCTGTCTTGCAGGAGATCGTCTGCGGTCCTGCCGGCAGCCGGGCCCCCGCGGGCGGCGGGGCGGCCTGGGAGCGACTCGCAGGTAAGAGCTGGGCGCGGGGCCGCGGCGTGCCCGGAGGCCGCGGCCGTGCTGACGGCGCTGTGCTTGCAGAGCCGATGGAGATCCCCGCCCGCCCGGACGCCCCCGGCCCGCAGGGCCGCGTCGCTGAGGAGGTGCCCCCGCCCGACGGGGAGAGCAGGTGCGTGGGCCGCCTCCGGGGCCTCTCTCGCCCTGTAAAATCGCCCCGAGGACGGCCTGGAAATGGGCTCGGTGCTGGCTGCGGCCGCGCCCGCCCCGCCGTAGGGCCGCAGGCGCCGGTGGCCCGGCCCGCGGCGGGGTGCACGGTTCCGAGGTCTTGGGAGCGCCCGGGCGGGCGCTGCAGCTGCACCCCCTCGGAGGGAACGCGGGCTGCAAGCAGGCGCCCTGCAGGAAACCCCGAAGCCCTGCGAGCCTGTCTTTCTGTTGCAGTGCCCTTGGGAAGCCTGGAGAAGGAGGTGAAGGTGATGCTGAGGACTGTTCTGCCTCCCTGCACGCAGAGGGTAACTTCTCCATTTCAGGTCTCTTCTTGGGTCCGTGAATCTGATCGACCATCTGTGTAGCTTTTCAGTTCAGCTGCATCGCTTGTCTCACTACCGGTAGTTGTGCTGGTAATAATGGGTCAGAAATGTGTTTCTTTTTTTTTTTGAAGCTGATCTGTATGCTTTGGTGTTTGAAAAAAAAAAAAAGGTGATTTTATCTCATTGTTAAGAAGGCTCTTGGAGACAGGAAATGGCTTAGAAGAGGCATGGATGTGTCGTGAGCATTAGGAGATGGATCCTTTTTATGGCAAAGAACTCCTAGCATAATGGTTGTTGTCATCAAAGGACTTTGAGGCACAGGCTGTGTATTACTGGGAGTGTTTTCCCATCGTGGAATCCAGATCTGCTGCAGCACCTAATGGTGTTACATAAGACCTTGCTGGTTAACACTGGTTTCTAAGTTAATGGCCGCTGTTCCTGTTCTGTTACTGTATTTTTAGTTGGTACTCCTGAGATCAGAGTCTGTTAGTTTATTCAGAGTTTCAGCAATGGCCTAAATACTTTCCTTGTTAGAGGGTGTATCTTTTGCCTTTATAAAGTGATAGATGGCTCTTTGATGTTTTTTTTGTGGGGGGTGGGGTTTACACATCAGTCATGGATGTTTGGTGTTAGATACAGGCATGTCACAGCTGCAGTTTGGAGCTCTAGAGCTCTCACAGAGCCAGGACTTCGAGAGTGACTTTGTGCCCAATGAAGGAGATGATAGGCATCAGTTTCACCCTGGAGCTGCGGTCCCTTCTTCCAAACTTGTGAAGAACGATGCTAAAGATGGTATGTAAAAATTATCTTTGATGTCCTTTTGTTGCTCTATCAAGTCTCTCTGGTTTCTTTAAATTATAGATGTTTTGTTCCTTTGATAGGAAATAGAGCATTGGTAGTTTTCAAAAACTAGTTCAGAGCTCATTGGTAGTTGAAAAAAATTTTGCTTTCTCTTTCCTTTGCGCTAGTTCATTTGTGTTCTTGCAGTTGTCCGAATGCTGTCATTGATTCTTGCGCCTCTCTTTCCTAATTTGTTTCCAGAATATTCAGACGGCCTGATACTGAACTCCCTCCCTTGTAAAAACCTCATTCTGTCCTTTGTTGTCGTTGTTGCTTTCGTTAAGAGTTGGAGATGAGTTTTTTTCATCTAAAGCTTGTCTTGATATTTGTGTAGTTTACAGAACTGCACTTTCTTCTCTTTTTATATTAATCCAGGTGACCCGAGTGACAATTTTTTTTTTTTTTTTCCCCTCTCTCTTGGTAGAACTGCGTGGGGACAGCACGGAGACGGTCTCCAGCACGGAAGCACATGCCGCTTTGGAAGGCCAGCCAGAGAAGTCTGAAAGGTAAAAATGTACATGTTCTTTATAGATCTCGTGCTGACTTTCTGGAAATTGATTTGTGTCTTTTTTTTACTGGATTTTTAGACGTAGGAGGGTTCAGGCTTCAAGGCAAAAGAGAAAAGTGAAGGGAAAGCTGAAGTTCTGATGAGACCTTTTGGCAGCAGTGCTGCCTAAGGAGTGCTTTCACCATTCCTAGCTGAGAAAAGAGGTGGTGCCAAACTTACAAAGATATCAATATATCAATAGGTTTATTTTTAAGGGAGAAGTGCACTGGATAATCAAATATACTAATAATTTTCTTAAAGTTAAACGACTGGAATATACTAAAAGTAATAATTCCATTTAAGTCACAGAAGTTATTTCAAAATGCAGTGTGGGCTTTGGCCTCGTAGGAGAAATCTAGAGGCTAAGTGGTGGCTACTCCAGGATGCTTTTGAGTATTTGCTATTGTAAGCTTTACAGTTTTAATTATTTTTAAATGTGAAACTTCAGTGTGTTGAAAATGATCTACATATCTTTTGTGCCAGATAGAATAATATTTAGCTCATCTTGGATTGTCATATCATGCCACAAATTTATATTAAAAAGGATGTGAAACAAAATTCCTAGAATCCACATTGAATAGAAGTCAGTAGAATGATCTGCATTCCATTTAAGCATCACTTAGATTGGTAAAAAACGTACAAAATTCTGAAAATTTAACTTGTTACTGTGTCAGGAGAGAGAGGTTGGTCTTTTTTTATTTTTTTCCCCTGTGCTCTACACAAGTGAATACCTTTCATCTGTGCTGATGCATTTTCTTTACAAGGTATTACTTCATACTTCAACTTTCTCAGGTCAGTGTCTGTGTCTTGCTTTTCCAGAACTCTGCAGGAAGCAGAAGAGCATACCAGGAAACGAATGCCTGTCTGTGACTCCACTGACACTGAGAAATCCCTTGATTCTGGTCACGAGGAGTCGGATATCTTGTCAACTCAGGAAGAGATGTTTCCTGAGAATGATGCAACAGGTAACAATAGACAAGCAGAGCCAAAATTTCCATCCCAGAGATCATCATCATCATCTCCACTTGATCTTTTTAGGCATGTAGTGTTTTAAGGTGCAAAATGCTGTGAGTATTTTTCATGTATTTTCTGCTAAAATTGAGAACGCTTTGGAAATGAAAGTCCTCTTTCACTGTCGCATGGAGCAGTGTCTAAATGTCACTTCTTGTTAGAGCTGTTACTCTGGCTTGTTAAATGCATTTAATTACCTTCCTTTCTGTGTCCATTGAAGAACAAAACCCAAAAAAACTCCTTTTACCCTCTTCTGAAACTGTCAATAACAATGTTCACCCTTCCTAATGACCCCCAATGTAAAGTCTGGATAAGTAGTGTAGGCAAATACTGTGGTTCTTCTCATGCTGCGTAACTTTGGCAGAACATTCTACCTTACTCTACACCTTACTGAATTGGCCTTCCTGTTGTAGGGACAGGACAGGATTTTGCAATCAAAGTCTTCGTACCACAATTTTGGTCAGTTTTATTTGTCATCTGGGTTAATGTCCCTTCCCTGCAAAAGAAGAGATTACATTAAATAGGATCAGGAGAGAGGTTATCGCTGTGTGTCTTGCTAGGAGGATATCTATGTCTGGTTTTGGTATCCATAACCGAAAGGCTCCTAAAAAAAATAGTGAGGTTCTTAACAATCTTAATAGGGAAAGGCCTAGAAAACAAAGTTTTGAAAGGCAACTTTGTCACAGTTTATAAAGCATGAGCTAAATGAGGTCTCTATGTTTTTTTTTTTAGTTTTAATTTGTGCACAACTGTGTCTATACCAGTATCATCTTGTGCATGAGCCCTCTGTATCCAGAGGTTCAATAACAACCTCCTTCTCACCCTAGGTCAGTGGTCAATGCCAGGTGTCTTTTCTTGCAAGAACCTTGTCTGTATTTGCGTTCTAGTGCTGGATCAAATGTGCTGATATTGGGGCCATTGGGGATTTTTCTTTTAAATTCCCAAGTAGGAAGACTTCTACAGTCTGGCCTGATAAAAATATATTCTATAGGTACAGACTTAGCTTTTTCATCTCAACTATATCGTGCTCTCATTTCACGTACTGAACTTTCATGGGCAGTCCTCCAACTCTGTGAGAATCATGTCCTTGTCTACCTGAGAAGTAACTGTGCAGTAGTGTGAATATAATTCCTCAGAATTTTCTGATCAACTTGGTTATTGGCCACATTTCTAATCTCCGTTCCTTTTGTTCAAAACGGCTGCAGGGAGTGGCTGTCCGATAACCAGGGTGGAAGAAGAAAGTTCTCTGGCGTGCACGCCTGCCCGCAGTCTGCAACTCCTGCAGCTCTCTGGACAGGCATCCCTTGCACAGGAGAGTCATTCCACGTAAGCAAAAAATCCCCAAACTATTGCAGTAGCTTAATTTTTACAACACTTCTCTTTATTCAAGGACTTGTGCTTGATTTTAAGCAATCGATGTTTTAATTTTGTACTATGAGAGGAGTATGGCTTTATTTTGCGATGAAATGAACTGATGCCCATGTGTTCAATGGCCATTTCTCAAATCTCTTGCTAATGAACACCTAACACTCCTTTTATGAGGAGACTCCTGTTGTGACAAGCTGGAGCTACATTTTGGGGAGAAGTTGATGCATTTTTTAGTGATGAATGGTTGTCTTTTCCATGTTCCCTTTTCTTGGTCTGCAGTATCTCTTCAGGCCTAGTTATTCCTCCTCCTGTTGCCTTTGGATCCAATGCTCTTGTCCCCAGCAGTCCTACTGAGCAGGAGCAAGAAAAAGGTAAAGTTTTCTGCATGCTGGTCCGTGGTTGTATGTCTGTGCTCTGTCATTTAGTCTGAGCATGCAGCCATTTCAAAACCTGCTGAAATTACATTTGAAGAGTACAGCAGGTTTGAGAACACTGAAAGAGGCAGATGAAGGGAGATCTGTGTTTGTAACTGAGATGCTGATTTGCTGTTGATATTTCTTGCATAGCTATCATAGTAAGATTAGTACCGTCGGCTAGCTCCCCTTCACTTGAAAGATAGGAAATACTTGTTGAAAATAGGAAATACAGATTGCTGCTTGCAATTGTCCTCCTTTCTTAGGGACGAGACGTTCTTGCTACAGGCAGATATCCATAGTACATATGTACTGTTAGCGCCATAGAAAGGACAGAGGAGGACTGCATCATAATGTTTTACCTTGACTTGGATGACTTGCACAGTATTTTAAAAAGCTTTCCTATGTTATATGTGTGTATTCTAGAACACCATGCCAAAGAGGGATGGTTCTATATGATACCTTGTTATACCCACTCGCCGTCAGGGATAAGATATCCATCCACACAGACTTTTAGTGTGGTACAGAATCACCGTTCCTTTCTGTGAGATTCATGTCACAGAAGGTGAAATACTTTTAGAATAGATATTTTGTTAGCTGGGGTCTGAATTCGGTTGCATTTTAATGAAGATAGCAAAATGGATAAAAAACCTTGGAGAAACGCTTTTTATAAATTTCAGATACCTGTTTCTAATTGTAGAAGTTCTAGGCCTGCAGCAAAAGTTACATGAATTCTTAACAATACACTTTTCCTCCCCTTAAATTATAAGGATATGGATGGTTTTGATTTCCCCCCCCGCCCTCCAAAAAGGATTCACCTACGGCAAAGATTTTAGATTCACCCATTAAAGTATGAGGAGGTTGCGTATGCCACTGAAGACAAGTCTTTTAACAGAATGCTGTAAGGCAAGAATTTGCTAGTAATGTATTTTCTGCTCTTTCAAACCAGGTGAACAGATGGATATATCTATGCCTGTAGAAGGAGGAGATCTGATGCAGAAGCAGGGAGGAGATACGCCAGTGGAGATGGCCGTCCCATGTATCCCACCGGGACCTCTTGTCCTGCCACAGGCTTCGACTCCAGTGTCCCAGAGTGCCCCAACCTTCTTTCCTGGATCTTTACCTGTACCATCACAGCCAGAGTTCTCTCATGTAAGGGTTCATGTAGATATGTGTTTTGAGGTTTTTGTATGGCTGTTGCAGAAGATGTGTGTTTGAGTCAGCCTCTGTGCTTCTGTGTTGAGCTTTCCTACTAAGCTGGTTCTCATGACCTTCCCTGTTCCCACCAGTCACAGTTAGATATTGATCGTACTGTGTGGCACTTTATCCTGCAGAGAAAATGCAGAACAGCTTAAGAGGGCATAGTGAGTTACTGAATGTAGAATTTGTTGGCTTTTAATCTATGCTAGAAACTTTTGTACTTTTTTTTTTTCCTCTCTTTAAAAGGCCGCTGCTTTCTGATGCTGAGCTGGGCATCCTGCATCTCAAACTGCATCATAAATTAGACTTTTAGCAGGATAGACCTTAGCATTATTTGTCATGGAGAAAGCGAAGCTGTTTTCTAATTAAGCATTTGTATTCTCCTACAAGGCTAGAATTCATTTACTTCATTTTTCAACTTGATTATTCTTACTATCTGTTGTTTCCTTTGTGCTTTTTGATTCTGGAAGTTATTAATGTTGAAAGGGATTTAACGGACAGTTGGTGGCTGTATAGCTTAATATTACAAATTTCATCAACTTCAGACAGAAAATAAAAATTGTAGTAGAGACTTCAGTAGTCGAAGCAAGTCGTCTTAGCTGAAAGCGGCTTTCATGCTATTGTGATAGATTTCTCCAGGGAATCTTTCCAGAATCCTTGGTTGGCTGACTAAAAATGGCTACTAATTTGCCATACTTTACCTGTACTTCCTGATTTGGTAGTGTGAGAGATGTACCAAGGATTGTGTCTCTCTTTGCCATAGAGGTACTAAAAAGTAATGGGTGGTGATAATTTTTCTCAGCAAGAAGGGGGCAATTATGACTCATATCAATGGGGGAAAAAATGTTTCTTTGTGGGGTTTTTTTGGTTGGTTTGGGTTTTGGGTTTTTTTTTATGTATCTATTTGTAGTTTTGTGCTGAGCTTGCTCTGCTCCATAATCCTGTGTAATGTTCTAGGAATAACAAACAGTCCTACTCAGGATGCCCTGATGCTCCATGTCCCACTTCTCTCATTTTAGGATATCTTTGTTCCAACTCCGAGCCCAGAGAAGAAGCATGAAGGAGAAGAAAAAGCTGCTGCTTTAACCCATTTATGCTTACCAGGAGATCTCTCTGGACCCACAGATGCTTTGTCAAAGGTGTCTGCAGGTGACTCTGTGTCACAGCCTTCTGAGTCCTGTAAGCTGATGCTCTCTGCAAGTGAATGTAGCCAGCCCACAAACACAGAGGTCAGCTCAGGCTCTCTGAACACAGGCCAAGACAGCGAAACCACCCAGCTAGAGATGATTTCTGAATGCAAGGCCTCAGACTTGAGACTCAGTTCTGTGGAGAATGACAACATAAAACTGAGGCTGGATGCAGGTGCTGAAGCCCTCTCTGAAAACTGTGAAAAAGCAAAAAAGGAGGATTTACAGGCTGCAGGAAAGCCTGTAATGCAGTTAGTCAGCGCAGATGTAGCAGGAGATGGGTCATTAGCCCGTACAGCTTATCAAGAGATTGAGTGTATTTCTGGAAGTCGGGCTGCTGCAGATCAGTCTGGTCTGCCTGAGATTTTGTCATACACTCAGGGTAGAGAAGCACAGTCTAAGGATTATCCATTGGAAGAGACTTCGGAACCTGAGGCAGTTCCTGAGACTCAGTGTGAAGAACAAGACGAAAAACTGCAAGTAAAAGAGAAGCAAGTGAATGAAGATGAGTCCCTTGTTGATACAACGCTTTCTCAGAGGTTTATTCTTGAAAGGGAAGTGCAGTGTCATGAAGCTATGGAAGTGGAATTTGCTGATGGTTCTTGTAAAAATAGCATAAATTTGTCTGATCAGGCCCAAGAATTAGAAAAGATTGGTCCAGAAAGCCAGGGAAAAGAAACTTCAAAAGGTTGTACTTTTGGCATTGGAGAGGCAAAGAGCATGGATAAACTTTCCTTTAAGGCTGCTTCAGAAAACATGCCAAAGCTCAATAAAGTTTTACCTAATCCTTCTGTAGGGGCGATACTGGAACAGCACAACAATTTGTTTCCCAAGTTAAAGAGTGATGTTCCATCAGAAGTGGCATCGTGTGCCAAAAACCATCCGGGTTGTTCAGAATTAGGACAGATAATAGGGAATCGGCCACCACTTCAAGAGGAAGGGGTTGACATGCTGGTGACTCAGCAGGAGAATCGGGTGCCAAAGAATGTGGAGGATACTGTTAGGACAAGGAATCCGGAGCAAGAAGAGCAGATGCAGCCCCAGGAGAAGGCAACTGCTAAATCCCCCAGTCCTTCCAGTGGTAAGTGAATTTAGGTTAGTAGTTTGCAGGTGTATATTTTGAATGATGTCAAGGACGGCTGGGTACAATCCTTGGTGTTTTCAGGGAGCACCGATCTTGGATGTGCGTCAAAAAGCGTCTCATAAGAGCAGCACTGCAAGTTACTGTGTTACATGCGTAACATGCCTTTACTTTTTTCCCCTTTGTCACACCACAGGCAAGAACGATAAGGTAGTTCGTGTTCCTAACACAGAGCAACTTTGAAAACTTGGAATGTTGTGACCTTGGCAATGCTCAGGGACTTTGTAACTTTATTTTCCCCCTCAGAAGCAACGACAGTCATGTCCTTGAAAGGAAGAGGGTGTGTGGTAGGCTGTACTTTCCCTCTTGTAGGTCTCCTTATTTTTTTTTTTTTTTGATTTTTCATTCTTGGAGAAGAATTTTCCTTGTGGGGGTGTATAGAGCAGCTTTGGGCTAGAAACTAATACAGTAAATTTATCTTGAGATTATTTTGAAGTAGAATGGCTTTTCACTCGCGCGTAAGCTGTGTCTCCGCAGGTATTGCGATGTGTTGAAATCCCTTTAGCGTGCTGTTGTGTAGTTACACAAGAAATGTGGGGTGCTATAGCTGAATTTTGTGGAGCTTTAGCCTCGTAGTTGGCTTCATTTTAAAACATGGAGTTCCATACTCCTCAAATGAGAAAGTAATAGAAAATAAAGTTTTACTGGAGCTTTGTCTTGAATTGTATGCATTTTTGAGATCTAAGTAATCTTTCATTAAACTGCAGGATCAGACAGTGTGAGAGAGTTCTTCCCCCTCTTATGATGACAGTAGGTGACTTCCAGTCTCCTGAAGTTGGTGATTATGAAAGTTGAGGGTCTGAAAATGTTAGTTGTCAATAGGTGATAGTTGTGTCTATATCTCCTGAACAGACCAGGATGTCAGCAGAGGTTTATTTAACTCTCTTCACTGATGTGCTAGGTAGTTTGTGCTCTGTGAGTTATCTACGTCCTTCAGTTAAGAGTACAATGGAAGATCAATAGAACTGTGTAGCGCGACTAGAATTAAATGAGATGGCGAGGGAAGATGCTTGTGAGCCATCTGATAGATGGTTCAGATTGACCAGTCTGTGATTTTGATTTGTGGAACCTATAAAGCTGTGGGCTAGATAGAATTTCTCTTACCACTCATAGGTCCTGGTATTGTTCTACAGCCCTATAGTCTGTTCTGCAGAGCTTGGTTCAAGTGATAACGTTTTCTAGTATTCCCTTTTGAGAAATTAGTGTAAGATACACTGCTTAAAAAACATTTCCTAACACTCTGCCTTCTTTTTTCCCTGTATGTACTCAGCTGATAACCAGTCTGAATTATTTTCTGTTCTTTGTCAGTGAGGGACATCTCTCTCATTTTCTCTGCCAATTTGTTTTTTTTTTTTCCTGAGAGCTGTACATTTCTTCAGAACTTCTTCAAAACTTCTCCCATCAGTCTCACAAGTCCAATACTTTTTGTTACTGTTTTCTGAACTACTTGTTTAATTTTTCCAGTTATGAACTGATCCGTACTGCTGTTTATGGCAGCTTTGGCTGTTTCTTCCCAAAAGCCTTTTGAGCTCATTCTTATATGGTTCCCTCCCCTTTTCTTCAGTTCTTGTGACCTTGAACGGTGCTGACTTCTGGAACATGTGATCCTGTTTGGAAAGGTCAAAATGGCAGATTTCAAAAAGGAGCAAGATGAAGATCTTTCTTCTTTATGTCTGAACAGAAGTAGGTGAGATGACTTTGAAGTGCTAGAAGGAGATTGGATGAAAAGGGATTGAGTGTAATACTTATGTATGTGTTTAATACCAAATTTGCTGACAAGTTTGAGAAGGATAACCTTTTAATAGTATGGAACTGGCTGGTGAGAAGAAACTCGAGATACCAAAAAAATAGGAGGAAGGTAGTATCTTGTGTTGTAAGGTAAGAATGACAGGTAAATATTGATACCTGCAGAAGTTAGATTACAGGGAGGTGTGGAAAAGAGATTTGAATGCTTATGCAGGTCATCAGTTTTGGAGAGACTTCCAGAAAAAGATAAAAGCAGTTTTCAAGCTAGATGTTGCTGTAAGTATCTGTTGACCTATTATAAAATAAAATAAATCTCAAATTATTTTCAAGTAGTATGGATCCTTGTGGCCACAGCTTTCCAATGTCACTGACATCTGAGAACAAGTTGTGCAGTGGTTACTTTATTTTGAGCTAAATATATGTTTAGTCATGTAAGCGTTCCCAGGCTTTAGGGGTTCTGATAGCTTCTTTGTTTAGCTTTAAAAACTCCACTTGCCCAATAGTGTAGTCATATGAATTAATCTGTATTGTTGAGCACCGCTTAATATATCAGCTATCATGGCTGATTTATGGATGTGACTTTAATGGATGGATATTTAATGGATGTGACTTTTGCACCCATTTGCACCCATTCTTCTGAATGCAGTAGGACCAGCCAGAAGTTTGGGACCTTTTTTGGGTTTGCATTCTTTAACATCCCGAAACTAGTGACCATTGCTGTCTTTCAGAATGTTAGCAAACTGTTTCGTTGTTGAGCGTGAAAGTAGAGTATTTCAGTTGGCCAGAAAGGCAAAGATTTTTTTTTTTTAATTTAGTGCATTCTCTGACAGCAGAGTTTTTGTTTGCTTAGGGAACTGGTGCTAAGCAAGTAACATGCTGGAGGCAATTCAGTGGGTTGTTTTGTCGGTCAAGATAGCAGTGTCATCACTTTCAGATTTCAGTACTTAATCTGTGGTATTTAGATCTGCCTTAGCAACATCTTATCCAACATTTGGAGGCTGCCTCTCTAAGAATACTTAGCGAAAGCTTTGAATACTGTTTCTAAGTGGTAGAATTGAATCATGCTGTAATTTTTCAAATTAGGAAAAAACAAAAAAGCTTGAATGGCAGATTTTGGAGACTGCACACAAAATCTGCATCACCAGGGTTTGAGATACTCTGTGGACCAAGATGACCAGCTTGTTAGTGTTAGATGATTCTGTTGCCATTTCATGTTTGGTGGGGTTTCTTTGTTGTCGGGGTAGGTTTTTTTCAGTCTTTCCCATTCAGTGGCTTGCAACAGGACATTGTGCCTTTGTGATAGCTCTGAAGTAAAGACTGAAAACCACAGTCTCTGTGAACGGAGGTACTGCAGCAGTCAGACAGTTAACGCTGCATCAGTCTAGCTTGGTATAGAAGCTTGCCCAATATTGAACAGCAGATGCATATCAATGAATTTAAGGACAAAAATGCAGTGGGGAGATATTTCTGAAGAAATCTTGCTTTCATCATCAAGAAGAGTACGGTTTAGGAGCATGCTGCGTCTGAAGTGATGTCTTTGGGTTTTTGATAGGTGTGTTTTGCTCCTCCACCATGGAGGTTTTTCTGAACCTCTGTAAACTTTCAGGCTTCAAAGCCTCCTGCAGTGGGAAGTTCGACAGCTTAAATTATATACTGGATAAAAAACCAACTCTGTTTCACCAGGTGTTAGTTTCATTTGATGCCCACTAATTCTGAAAACTTTGAAATCTGAGAACTTAAATTTTATGTAGAAACTTATACATGGCAAGAATGAAGGAACTTGGTATTAGTATCAGAAAATCTGTTTCCCTTCTATTAAGTCTATTGGGGAAGAATTGCAGGAGCTCAAATGTTACTTAACATGAAGTTGAATGATGAAGTTTAGATTCTAGTATTCTTAGTATTCTTAATTTCCTTTAACGGAAAGAATTTAAAAAGGTTTATTATATAGAAAATAATGCTTTGAGGGCATCTGATCAAAATACTGGTCAGGAACTTCAAAGGTGTTCTGATCCCATTGCATTTGTAATCTCAAATCAACTTTTCTGTGAACAAGTCCAGGACATTTGGTATCCTGGGACTGCATATTTCTTAAGACAGTTTGGCATGGTCAAGAGAGCAGTACTGGTCTTTGAGCTTAAGAACGGTATAGGTTTTATTAAATAAAATAATATGTTTGGCAGTCCACTGCTGAAATGATGATAAAATAAAGACGAGTAGCTGTAGTGGCATAACAAGGTTGAACGCGACGTTCACTTCAGTATGGCCTTGCACAGAGTTCACAATCCAAAACTTCCTCCTTAAGAGAGCATCAACAAAATCACGTTTAACTTGAGGTAACGTTTCCCTTGTTATATTGTATTTGAAACGTTTTTGTAGATAAGTCTACATGCAACTTAAACACATCACACTTGGCTGGATTTACTTTTGAAAGAGAACAATAAGCCACTGTTTGGAGAAAATTAACTCAGAAGTGAATGCTGCTGGTTGTGTTTTGCATATTTGTATCGCGCTAAAGGGTTGATCGGTGTTGGAGATTCCTCAGGCTTTTGAGATGCTCTGTCTGCTGTCTTTAGGCTCGTGAAGCATGGTGGAAAAGTATGTAGACTGATACTTGTTCTCTTACCATCGCTCAGTCCTTAAGGCGTGACAAGCTTTAGAGCGTTCCTCTTCTCTTAAAGCAGCTTTGTTCTCAAAACAGTTATTCCCAACAGGAGTCGTAATTCCTTGTCAACAGATTACGAAACATAGATCAGGAAGCACGAACTCTGGGGGAGGACTAGAAGGATCGTGGAGAAGAGTCCGAGAAGCAGGAGCAGAAACTGGATGGTGAGGCTGGGGCAGTGTCTTTTTGGTTTTGAGGTTGCTTTGAATAAGATATTAACTGTTTAGTTACTCTAGTAGAAAAATGCTCAAAGGCTAGAACATGAATAGAGGGACATGGAAAAGTAATCTACTCACTGAAGTGTGTTCCTAGGGCTCTGGAGTTTGTAGAAGTTGTGGTTGTCCTTGAAATCTTTTTTTGTAGATTGTACAGTTTTGTACGTACAAAACCTTATTCAGAAAGTTGTCTTTTTACTGGTAATATAAAATAAAGAAGAAGCAGATAGGCAATGTGGCTAACATAGTTATGATATTTTAAGCATACCAGGTTAAATAAAAAGTAAATATTTTTATTAAAATAATGAACAGGTGTGTTGTGAAGCTCTTAAATCTTTTTAACATTGCCTCAGGCCTGGCTAGCATGATGATTCTTAATCTGGAAGACTTCCGGAAGTAAAGTTGTTTCTTACTTTCTAATGGAATCCTTTTGACACATCACAGCTAAATATGAATTACCCATGGAGAAAAATGTATGTAATCAAGATTTTGTCCTGTCTATTAAATAGTTGTGCTAGTGAGTTAAGAACACAAGTTCTTAAATAGAAGGCATGGGGTTCTTTGGGGTGGTGCTTTTGATTTGTCTTTTTCCCCTCCCTTCTGTATGCAGAGAAAACAGAGTGGCCGTCCATGACTACTGGCCGCCTCTGTAGACCCTTCATGTGGCTGAGAGCCACAGTAGATGTGCCACATCCCTTGTTAGGTGATGGGTAGGGGAGAGGAGCTAGAGCAGGGTGAGCTGTGCTTGAGCTGCTTGGGAGCTGGAGGCTGGCCGTCCATGTAGTGGTAGTGAGCAAGAAGCATCATGGTATGCAGAAGAGGTGGTGGGACTCATCTTTTCATCTAGAGGTGAAGAGGATGACAGCTCTGCTTCACTTAGTTTGATGCAGAGCTGGGAGATTCCTTTGTCCCCTTCTGTTTTGAGGATGCAGTTCTGTGCTATGCTGGTGCCATCTGCACTGTGCTAGAAACATCCAGCTCTCCCTGTGAGTGTTACCCAAGCAAATAAAATGTTTATACCTTAGCATTAGCAAACTTGAGAGACAAAGTGAGCCAAAGACAGACCCAATTTTTTGATGCTGAAAGATAAAAGGAAATGTTATAGGTTGATGATCTTAAGGACATAAGAAAAGTTTGTGGAGAGAATTGGCCTTTTCTAATCTTACAGCAGTTGATGCGGTTATGTGGAGGCAATTAAGCTTTCAGGCATACGCGGGTTTTTCAGGTCCTGTGAGTGTGAAAGCTTGTTTGTTTTCTCTAATGGTATCTGTTGATTTAGTAACTAGATTGTCTCTTATTACAATGCGGGGTGATCATTTCATGAATTCTTTTGATCATTTGTTACTAGCCTGCTAAATGTGGATTTGTGGGCTAGAGGGGATTGTGGTAGCTAAATCGATCAAAATTCAGTAGAGTTTCTGAAGACTTCAGTTTCTAAATAAAACCCTTCTAAAATGGAGATCTGCTGTAGGTCATGATACGAGAGGCCTTTCGATATGCGGTGTGCCCACCCAGTGTGAGGACCATCGCACTATGGAATACCTAGCTGCTGGAAAAGCACGCTGAAGTCCTTAAGTGGATCTCAAGGATGTTGCAGTTGCTGATCCGTGTCTTTAAAGCTGGTGCCAGCAGGGCAGGTGATGGCTTTCAAAGCTTTCAGACTGACAATAGATAGCTTTTAACCGGTGTTTTTTTTTTTTCTGTGAGGGCATTATGTCTTTATCATGTATTTATGGCTTCATCTGCCGCAGGGTAAATCATATGTCAGCCTCTTCTGTAACTGAGGGACAATGCACTGCATCTGGCTGTAACGAAAAGTTGCATCTGAATGTGTAGTGCCAGCTCCTGAATCCAGGTAACTGAGTGTGTGTTCCCATGACTTCAACAAACAATTTTCTAATACTGTTTTGTTTGGGGATTTTTTTAATACATGCTTCTTAAAATTCAGGAGTTACGTAAATTGTGACTTGCATTATTTGACTAATATCTTGAATGAAACCCAAAGAAAAAGAACAGTTTAAAGGAAAAGGAAGGATAGTGACAAAGATGATGAAAACCATTTTGACCTCTGTGAGGAGGAAAGGGTTATTCTGTTAAGTACTTCTGTGCAATTTGGAAAGAATCCAGCCTGCAAATTACTGATGTATGAGGTTGGAGGTTTCCAAATAAGTGGCTGGGGTGAGGCAAAAGGAGGGAGCGTTTTACTAGGGTTTTAATGTATTTTATCTGTTAAATCCTGCAAGATCCGCACCTGGTAACCCAGCAAGGTGTGGTTTCCCTGATGGTATGGGCTACCTGAGCCAACAGACCCTGCAGACCCTTTCTGCTGGAGCCTGCACAAGAGGGGGCAGAAGTATTGGAGAGGACAGGAGGATGGGGCCAGTCCTTCTGGTGGCAGCCTCCAGCCGGTTCTGAAACTGCAGTATCTTTTATTTCTCTTAAAGCTTACTTTCCAGGCAAGTTTCTGGTGTCATCGTGTAACCGTTAATTGACTGCTACTAATTGTCGGGCTTGTAGGTAACTATCTGAAGTGTATCTGCTGACCTTTTATCCAAGGCTGTTTGGTGATAAAGCATCATTCTGTGTAAGTTCCAGGTTATTAATTCAGGCAACAATAGCTCTGCTGATTCAATTCTGTCCTAACCTTCATTTCTGTTTCTGGCCTCATCTCCCTTTTCTGTGGAAAATCCTGGGCATTTCTGCAGCAAAGCTGCATTCTGCAGAAGTCCTAGTCATGTCAGGTTATTTAGTCTCACTTTTATCTAGCACCTGGGGAGAACTGCATCAAGTTGGCCCACAGCCCAGATTTTCACCGAGAGAGATTTTCCACACAAAACGTGAGGAAGACCAGAGCAGCTGTCCTGAAACCAGGAACTGTTCCAGGAGGGTTTGTACAGGACACCACCAGGGTTATGCTTTTCCCCGTTTCCGCAGCACAGTGAACCTATGCTTTTGGTATCTGGACCAAAGTAGTCCCCCGAAATTGCTAATCTTGGTGCTCTCTGTCTTTTAGGAACCCCGTTCCATTTTACTTTGCCGAAGGAGGGTGACATCATTCAGCCCTTGACCAGCATAACACCACCTCTTATTGGCCAGCTTAAAATGGGACCCAGAAGGCACAGCACACCGATCGGTGGGTTTGACCAGAGTGGCTCCGTTCTGCGGTGAAAGCCTGTTTGGAAGCTTTTGATTCTTGATGCAGGATCTAATGGGATAGCTCAAACCTACCTTGACAAAAAGCATTGCTGTTCTGTTGGGAGGGCTCATCCCTTCTCCACACTTCCCTTGTTGCGTTCTCTCCTTGGTCCCTAGTGAAGGCGTTTGCTCCCTGACTATGGGGTGGCATGGAACATGTCTTCCTTGCACTCATTGCATTCCCACATACAACTCCATTGAAGAATGCGACAAAACAACACCCCGCATTTGCTGGATGAAAGGACGTGGGTACTTCTGCTTGGGTAATAGTAAAGTATTAGGATGATACCTGTGCTACAGAACTTCCGTGCTTTGGGACCCTAGGCAGCAGTTCCCACTACTGCACTATTGCTGATAATGCATGCAGTGAAGCATCTTCAAAACAGAACTGGGACTTGAACCCCAGCAGTGTGAATGCCAGTAGCTACTTTTTGGTTTACATTTTTTGTTTTCCTGTTTTCAGTGGATGATAGTTGCCCAGACAGCACTATAGCAACTAGTGATGTTACAGCAGAGGGCACAATGGGGACCAGCAATGTCACCGTGGAAAGTGCAATGGTATCAGCAGATGTGTCAGAAGTGTGTGAGAAAGGAGATTCTCATGTGGTTCCTGAGGCTGATGCAAAACTCTCTCTGCGAATGAACGTTGTTACCCCCGTGAATGATGGGAGTGAGGAGTCCCTGCCATTCAGCTTGGAAAGTAAGAGGGTGAAACCTTGAATCATACAGGTCCTACTAGATCTCAGCACGAACTCGAAACCTCTTTGTGGCATTCCTCAAGACAGTCTCTGAGTCTCTGTAATTTTTCTCATTTTTCTTTTTGGGCAGTGTCATTTAAATTTGTTTCTCTGTTCCTGCAAATGCTCTAAGCAGGGGTGGAGTGAGAGGAGAGGCCTCTGTTGTGAGGAACGTTATTTCCAGCAGACTAAAAATTGTGATGTATAGTGGCAACGTCACAAGACAGGAATTGGAGTTTGATTATATTGGGAGGGAAAAGATTTTAAAAGTATAATCCAGACAAAAGAGTTTGACAGCATTTTAATCAGAGCAGTGACATTCAGTCTAATAGTCTAAAACTTGTAGAAACTCAGGTCTGTGATGAGAAGTTGGGCGGGGAGGCTCACCCTCTCTCTTCACTGAGTGGGGGGGTCTGGGAAGGGGTGGGAGAGTCTGTTCAGGTGACACCGAAATCATCCTTCCCTTCCTTCTTGTTTCAGAGCCTACAGCCAGTGACAGGAAAGATGGATTGTCTGCTGCTGCTGGAGCTGCTGCCAGGTAACTGGGCTTGTTGCTGTGCAGAGTTAATACGAAGGTCTGGGTAGATCCTTTTTCCTCTTGTTACCAGCAGCAGGGAAAAAAAAAAAAAAGGAAATGAGACACACAAGCTTTTAGCAGTAGCCACGACATCAACTCTTTAGCTCTTGCAGCAGGTTTTAAGTACATAGGCAAGGTGGGTGCCCCACCTGCTATTTCACTGCAGGCTTTGTGCTTCCTACTGATATCAGCATTTTGCCTCCTGGTTGTAGTCAAAGCAGAAATTCGTGTCTTGTGCAGTCTGGAATGCAAGTCTGCCTTATCCACCTCTTAAATTTCAAATACATCGTTTTCTGCTTTCTTGCCTTACTGTGCAATTTTCTGCAAAGAATCTCTGAGGAGTTCTGAATGAGAATTCCCTTTCTGATATGAAAGCGATAAAAACATAACCGTGTCACCGATATTCTGAAATCACAGTTCTAACACACTGACCAAAATATAAGTTACTCCCTTGGACTTCTGATTTGTATTTATCTATCTTATCTCACATTTTAGCTTTTGGGGAGTATGGTTTGTAAGTACTAATAAGAATCTGAGTGAGAAGATTGACCTGTAGTCATCTGAGTGAAGTATAATGGTTTGTATCAGTGAGAAAGCTTTGAAATGAACTCAGTATTTCTTGTCATAGGATCGCGTGATAGATGGAAATCATGCCTCAGTGCTGGGGATGGGTGGCAGTCATTCCTCACTGGCTGAGGATGGGTTGCCTCTGTAGGTATAGGTTGAGCCTGATCTCTCAGGGTCTGCTTTATGACTGTCACTCCCAGTAATTTTGCGGTGTCATGAAATCCTGAGAAGTAAGCCATAAATGGTCTGTGTCCCCTGGTGGGTACCAGGGGTAGTAGGTGGTGAAACTCCTGATGGCACTGCAGCTTTCCAGAATTGTTACATTGCTCTTGGCTGTTAGGGTGTCTGCAGAAATGCTTATACAATCGCAGCTTGTTTCTTGACCTTTGAGACTGACCATCTCACTCATTCGGTGGCTGTATAGGTCAACAAGCTCAATTCCAGTCATTGCTTTCCCAAGGGGCTAGGAACTCTTGTTTTGCTGTATAAGGGATTTTCTCACTCCCTGATGCTTTTTTGTTTGTTTGTTTGTTTTAAATCTGCACTGCTAGCTCCCAGAAAGCATCATCTGTGTTTAGTCGTGTCTGTGAAGTTCGTCGAGAGGATGAGGCCAGAGGTCATGGTCTTTCCACTTCTCCGTTTAGGTAACTCCTCACAGTCTTTGCCTGCCAGTCCTGGTTGGATTTATATGCACATGTGCATTTTCTGCATCAAAGAAATTGCACTAAGTCATTGTCTTTGGGTGACTTAGAAGGTTGGGGACAACGGGGTAAGTATAAGAAGTACTGCATGTTTGTATCTCACATGGTAATCAGACTTGCCTTTTTGGTTGGGCAGCAATGTGATTCCAGCTGACTAACATGCTTTGGTAAAATCTGGGGCTTGAGAGAACTGAGATCAGGCTTACAGTTGTCTAAGTGCCTTTTCTTTCTCCTGTTCCAAGATGTGTTGACCTATTATGTGTGTTACTGTTTCTGCTATTGTCTCCCTTCCAAGTCCATCCATTTTTGCCATCTCTGGTTGCTTTGAGAAGGACTGTACTGCTGCATATCTTACAGTGATAAGGGTACTGGCTGGAGGACCAGATGTAGAAATCTGCTTCTTCAGTGTTTTCCATTCTATCTTTTGATAGGGCAGTGAGGTCTTGGTCTACGGAGAAAGAGTAACCTATATTTCAAGAACATTGAACAGTTATGCTAAGGACTGTAATGAATAGGGAGCTCTAGTACTGGGCAGTGTACAGACAGAACTGATGACAGTCACTCCTCAAAGCCCTCAATACACAGGGGAAGCTAAATGTATACTTCTAGTAAGGCTCAGTATATGGTTCCATATAGTACCTGATAACACTTTCGATAGGGCAGACAAATTCTAATGAAAACATTAGACAGCATTTGTGTTGATGCTCCTGCCTCTTCTCGCTAGATGTGGTTACCAGTTTCAAGCCAATGAAGTGCTGAAGCAGCCTGTAGCGATGTCAGGACAGCATGACTTCCAGACGCATGTTGCCTAGTTGGTGCCTGACACCTGGAGTATAGATTGCTTTATCAGTGTTTGGAAAAGCACCTAGTTCTCTTCAGGTGTCAGCCATTCTTATTGCTACCATGTGAATCACTTGAGAGATGTTGAAAGGTTATTCTATAGTTTGAGCTTCACTGAGTTCTGTGCAATCTTAAGAAGCAATTGAATGCCTGCCCGTTTTTTGTTTGTTTTTTTTTTTTAATAGTGCTTTCACTTGAGTGGCAGCATACTGGTTGTCTTCCTTTTTTAATCAATAGTTTTGATCTGTATATAACTGGCTTGCAGGGGGAATCTGTTCAGTTTTCCTGGCACGCAAGAAGAGGCTGAGTCACATAAAAATCCCAGCGGTTGGCAGTACCAGCAACACAAGGCAGACGACAGTGGTGAACAGGTTCTAATTCCGCAGAGGGTGCAGCAGGACTGCCATCAACAACCTTCTGGTGCAGAGTGTGTGGAGACTGGTATGGTCAGCACTCAGGCGGAAGAGGAGAGAAGAACGCAGAAGAAACCAAGCAGGGCTGTTACAATTGATGAAAGCCAAGAGAGGTGGGCAAACACCAAGAATAAAGGGATTCAAACTACAGCAGATTGTCTTTTTACCCCAACTACTGTTACTACAGCAACACAAACGTCAGAAGAAATCTGTAGGCAGGTGGAAGTGGGAACCAGTATGTCTGGGCAAAGACCTGGGCGACAAGATGCGAATGTCCAAACTGAGGAGAGTGGGGAAAAGCCTGTGAATGCCTCTGGAGAGGACACGGACTCACTGCACAGTCAGGTGGGATGAAGGGTGCCTGTCTTTAATTTTACTGCTTTAGAACAGTAAAGTTTCCCTTCAGCTAGTAAATTCACTAACAGTAGGTTCTCTGTTGAAAAAAGCCAAAAAACCACTTAAAATATTAACATCGCAAGCTTTCCTGTATCAACAGTACAGAACCACTAAGGTCACAATACTCAGTGGGCAGCATGAGTTTGGGAAGTAAATGCCTCCGTATTTATTTTCTGGAAAAATATGACAAGTTTTGGTTGGTTGGTTTGGGGCGGGGGGGGGGGGGGGGGGGGGGGCGGTGTGTGGTGTGTGCAGATGTAGTTAACAAGAAAAAGAAAAATTACTCTTTTTGTTGGATGGAGCTGGGAGTTGCATAAAATCGTGAATGAAGGGTCCGGTGCCTTCTGTTTTGCACCAACCAGCTTCTGATAGCTTGTGCTGCCGCTCCATCCAGTGTCAATAGATAAACACAGGAGGGGAGAGCTCCTCTGGAGAAATGTTCTGACAAGATGAATAGCTTCGAATTAGTGTTTCGGAAAGCATTGCAGACTCAAGAAGGATCACTGCTTTGCAGTTACAGCTTTCTTGTGAATGCAAAGACTAGAAAAATTATTTTTTTCTAAACTTGAGTTGATAATAGTACATCCTCTGGGAAATAGGAGATTAACGGGGTAACTGTGCAGTGCAGTGTTCACGTGACGTGTCTGAGAGTCCGTTGCATGAAAGAGTATCAGAAGCTGTGCTAAGCAAGCTTGCCGTTTGCTCCTCGGACGGCTGTGATTTCCCTTCCCCTACCTGTCAGCAAAACGCGTTCAGTTCTCCCTTGGTTAGGGTCTCTTGTGTGGTTGCACCTCATTCGTAACAGGATGCCGAAAGGTTCCCTGCCCCAGTACTTGAACACGGTATGAAGAAACCGTGCTGCAGAGAGAGCTCTGCCAGGAAATGGTTTGCTTTTCATTGTGGTCTGGTTTGTTCTTAATTCGTCCTGTTTATTACAGGGAGAGGAGGAGTTTAACCTTCTTCACCCACCCAAAGGCAGAGTTCAGCATCGCCACACGCGAACTATTCGAGAAGTGCGCACCGTTGTTACGCGTGTTATAACAGATGTTTACTATGTAAATGGTGCAGAGGTGGAACGAAAGGTAGTTGAGGTAAGGTTCTGTTTTCAGGGCTAAATGTAGTGATATGTTGGATAAAAAATAAAATTAATTGACATGAGGATCTGTTGTGGCTGCAGAAAAGGAGTTGAGTGAACACATCAGCGTGCTGTGATGAAAAACTTTTCTTCGTGAGCAGACATGTAGACCTTTCAGTGCGTGGTGGGAGCTGTGTATTTGTTGTTGTTGTATTTCATGCCCGTTACTGTACTCTGACACGCCGATTTATTTTTTTTTCCCAAAGAACCAAACAAAAGTCTTTACTATGTGTGTCCAATTGTTTTAAAATTCTTGGGGTTTTGTCAGACTGGAGAGATTTCAGAATGAGCAGAAATTCTATTAGTAAGGAAAAATCACTTCTGCCTGTAAAATTGGACTATGTAAGGCAGTTTAGCCTGTTTTGCAGCTCGGTGTCATTTTTACCACACCCTTTTGAGTCCCATGGACCAGATTCTGTAAGAGGTCTACAAAAAGCAAGTGAAAACCAAACACCAAACAAGCCTATTGTTAGTACACTTGTGTTGGTGTATATCTGCTCATTAGTCGGAAAGTCTTTAGGGAATCCTAAAAGATAACTGACAAATGCAGAGTGATCATGTCAGCCCACTGGCAATAAACTGTCAGTGATACTGTGCTGTAACGGTAAATGACGGGAGAGCCTGGTGCTGTGTTGTTGCAATGAGTAATGGCACAGAAGGATTAATTAGTTCAGTGCAAAGCTTATACTTTCACGCTTGATGCTACACATGAAATTGCTTATTGTAACATTAAAATAGAGAATGAAGTTTCTGGAAATGTGCTTACATAGGTTGTGTAATCACAATCATACAACCATTTCCCATTTATCTACCGACATTTGATACGACTGGTTTGTAGGTACATATTTTTATATCCATAAAACTTTGACGGCTCCAAATGGCACCTGTCTGAAACTGGTCTTGGATGATTAGTAATCAAGGGCTGCTGGTGTCTCAGCTTTGTTGCACACTCACACTCTCAAAGGGTGGGAATTATTCAAAGCCAGACTAATTTGATAGCAACCAAGCTCTGTCCTGTTGACTGATTTCTTAATGTGACTTCTTTATATAGGGCATCTCAGGCCTATAGTGAGACACACTGACTGCCACCGATCAGTCCAGACTCGGATCTGCATGGCCATCTTCAGTTCTGTGAATGTGGTCTCGCCTTCTCTGTGTAGAGCTTCCATCTAGCAAGTAGCTTCCATCTAGCAAATGTGTCTCCTTTAACGAACCTCTTGGTTTTTGTTTGTTTTTTTATTTTCCTTTTTTCCTCTTAAGGAAACCGAGGAGCCTGTAGTGGAGTGCCAGGAGTGTGAGACTGACACATCCTCCTCTAGAACTGCGGTGGGCTCATCGCTGACCTCAGGGGACCTTGGTGATGTCAGCTCCTTCTCATCTAAGGCCTCGAGCCTCCACCGTACATCCAGTGGAGCAAGCAGTGGTCACTCTGCCACACACAGCAGCAGCAGCAGCTCCGGGCGAGGAACTGGAGCTGTCAAAGTGAAAGTGTGTGGTTCAGAAACTGGAGAGTTTGCTTTACCTGTTGGCAGAGGCGTCTTAGGAAAATTAAGGTACGTGCAGAACCTTGGGAAAGGAAGAACAGATATTTTGCAGAAGTGAACAGCTGGCTTGGGTGGAATGTGAAGCAGGGTAGACCCTAAACCAAGGATTTTCTGGGAAGGGTCTGGCTTGATGAACAGAAATAAGGAGATAGTCTTTGCTTTCACATCTGTTCTTCCTAAAGGACTAGTTCGTTTCCTTGTGAGGCATTGCTTTGCCTAAGTTCTTGCCAGTTTAGCAGTGATGAGGCAAACTTCTTGAACAGTTGTGAGATCACAGAGGAAATGGGGGGATCCTAATGAGCTGGCTTCTATTTTCAGAGTGGTTAACTCTCCAATTCTTTAGCCCTAGGAAAGGAGCTGGTCAGCCAGCATCTCCGCTCAGAGTTAGCCAGACAGGAGCACTGCCTTGTGAGGAAGAGGAGGACTCTGTGCCTGGCACTCGTCAGGGTGGCAGAGCACCTGTGACACCTCGTGGGCGAGGAAGAAGAGGCCGCCCACCATCTCGAACAACAGGAGCAAGGTACCCTGGAAAAAGGAGACTGTAACTTTAATTTATTGCCAAGGAAGGGAATGGGGAGCTGCTGTCTTAATGTGACAGAGGAAAAGGAGTTCTGAATGTGTCAGGAGCTAGTTTTTGGCGATAGCATGTAGCAGCTGCAAGTATCTCACCCAAGTATTTGTTTAGTAACTTTTTCCTGATCTTTCTGGTTGTGCTTTTCTCTTTTCCACAGAGATTCAGCTGGACTGCCAGGTGTGGAGGATCTCTCAACTACAGCATCACCTGAGGAGAAATCTTTTACTCGTTCAGTTCGCCTGCCAGATGGAGGGGAGAAATCTGACACTCCTGGCTTCTGTGCCTTACGTCGAAGTGACTCTCCAGAAATCCCATTACAAGTGGTGACTGGTCCTTCGGACTGTGCAGATTCATCCTCTGGGAGCAGCTTTGTGGGCCTCAGGGTTGTAGCAAAGTGGTCCTCAAACGGGTACTTCTATTCCGGGATGATTACCCAAGATGTCGGAGTAGGAAAGTACAAGCTGCTCTTTGATGATGGATATGAGTGTGATGTGCTAGGAAAAGATATTTTACTCTGTGATCCTATCCCACTGGAAACCGAGGTGACTGCACTCTCAGAGGATGAGTACTTTAGTGCAGGTAAGAGCAATGCTTAAGCTCCATCCTGGGGTTTTCTGAGTTGCTGAATGCCATGGGAGGTGGGTGCTTGTCTTGGAGGATGAGAAGCCTGGGTACAGTTGTTTAACGGGTGTTATTTGCTGTCTTGTCAGGTGTGGTGAAGGGGCACCGGAAAGAGTCTGGAGAGCTATACTATTGCATTGAAAAGGAAGGCCAGAGGAAGTGGTACAAACGAATGGCTGTTATCCTGTCTCTGGAACAAGGAAATAAGCTCCGGGAGCAGTATGGGCTGGGTCCTTACGAACCTGTCACCCCCCTGACCAAAGCAGCTGACATCAGTCTCGGTAAGGGGAGGTGCTGTTGAGCTGCTGGCTCTGCTGTTCTGTGTCTTGTGCCTTTGAGATGCTTCTGGTTCCTGATCTGAATTATCCATGTTTAAATCTTTCTGGGTATTCAACAATGTTTTTTGTATTTTTATGATGGGATCTTTGAGATACTTTCCTTGGTTTGTGTCTTGCTCAGAGACTCAGTTGTATTGACTGGTTTATGGAGAGTGGCCTGCTGCTAGGACAGCGATGCTTGCTGTACGCATTTACACCTGGTGGATAGCTGCTATGATACAAACTCTTCAGCAGGACTGGGAGGAAAAGAGGCAGGGTACAGGGCTTGAGAAGAAAGATACACAAGCAAGAGATCTTTTTTTTTTTTTTTTCTTGCTCTTCTCTGTCAGAGGGTGGTAGTGTGTACTGAGTTTAGCCACCTCTGTACCTATAGGTAGGGTGAAAGCTTATAGAGCTGGGTGACAGCCAGTGACTAATCTCTGCATGCTGTGTTACAGATAATCTTGTAGAGGGGAAGCGGAAGCGACGCAATAACCTTGGTTCTCCCAGCACTTCCAGCAGCAGCACAACTCCCACTCGTAAAGGGCAGGAGAGTCCCCGCATCCCACCAGGCACACTATCTGGGAAAAGGAAACTCGTTGCTTCTGAAGATGAGAGGTCCCCAGCTAAACGTGGCCGCAAGTCAGCAGTGATAAAGCCTGGTGAGAACCTTATTTGCTGCTCTTAAACTTGCATTCAGCTATTTTTTTCCTCCCTGGTATTTCTGTAATTGATCTTTCTACTTCCCATAAGAAAAAAGTAGACGAGATTGCTTGTTTGCCCTGCAGGATTTGAGACTGATTCTCCCTGGATGCAGTCAGCAGCCAGAGATACTTTTAGCATAGTCTGAGTACTTACCTGCCATCATCTCAGTTCTGACTTTTAGAAGTATTCTGACTTTAATGTTGTGATTCGCCTCGCTCCTTTCTTATCTCCCTTCTTACCTGTTTAGTCGGTCCTGAAATGCCTAGCTGTTAAAGGGACTCTTTACAGCATAAGTGTTGTTTCAGGATGTTGGTAGGCTGTCGAACATCGTCCCATTAGTCACTCAGGTTTTGATTTGAAGATCCTTTGCAATCAGAAGGGCAAAAAATCCCTACTTATCCTAGTGTAATCCTAACCCAATCCTGCCTCCCTCTGTCTCCTCTGGTAAAATAACTGAAGTTGAACATATCCTACGTTTTATACGGGGTCTTTGTGCTGAACCTGACTTTTGAGACTCATGGTGCTTCTGTCTCTCTGCAGGGGCTGTGAGAGCCGGAGAGTTTGTAAGCACCTGTGAAGGTGTAGATGCTGTAGATCCTCCAGTGCTGGAGGACCATCATGGACCCTTGCCCCACAATAAGACCCTCTTTTTGGGCTATGCCTTCCTCCTCACCATGGCAACACCCAGTGACAAATTAGTCAATCACCAGAAGCCATCAGATGGTCCCACAGGGAGTAGTGAGGAGGAAGAAGGTGAGGCAAATCTTCCAAGTGGAATGCTGTGGCTTTAGGAAAAATGTTGGCTGTTTCTATGAGTGCTTGTTTTACCCTTTTGCTCTTTAATCCTTTGCAGAAAAGACCTAAGATTCAGTCTTTGGTTTAGAGAGTTTACAGCCTGAAATGTGGCAGACCTCAGTGATGATCACAGGGCTGTTCAGCGAGCCAAGAAAGGTGTGAAAAGTAGTGGCATGGGCAGTCTCAGGATAGTGTAATACGAGAATGAAGGTTTTGAGAGATAAGGGATAGTGCTGGGAAACACAGCATGAATGAACAAGTGCCGGGTCCTGCACTTGGGTCACAACAACCCCATGCAGCGCTACAGGCTCGGGGGAGAGTGGCTGGAAAGCTGCCTGGTGGAAAAAGACCTGGGGGTGTTGGTCGACAGGCGGCTGAATATGAGCCAGCAGTGTGCCCAGGTGGCCAAGAGGGCCAATGGCATCCTGGCTTGTATCAGGGGTGGTGTGGCCAGCAGGAGCAGGGCAGTGACCGTGCCCCTGTATTCAGTGCTGGTGAGGCCGCACCTTGAATACTGTGTTCAGTTTTGGGCCCCTCGCTACAAGAAAGATGTTGCATTGCTGGAACATGTCCAGAGGAGAGCCACAAAGCTGGGGAGGGGTCTGGAGCACAAGGCTTACGAGGAGCGGCTGAGGGAGCTGGGGGTGTTTAGTCTGGAGAAGAGGAGGCTGAGGGGAGCCCTCATCGCCCTCTACAACTGCCTGAGAGGAGGCTGTAGCGAGGCGGGGGTCGGCCTCTTCTCCCTGGTAACAGACAATAGGACAAGGGGAAATGGTTTGAAGTTGCGCCAGGGCAGGTTTAGGCTAGACATTAGGAAAAACTTCTTCACCAAAAGGGTTGTCAGGTTCTGCAGTGGGCTGCCCGGGGAGATGGTCGAGTCCCCACCCCTGGAGGTATTTAGAAGAAGGATGGATGAGGTGCTTTGGGACATGGTTTAGTGGTGGGATGGCAGGGTTAGGTTAAAGGTTGGACTTGATGATCTTAAAGGGCTTTTCCAACCAAAGTGATTCTGTGATTCTATGAATGGGCTGCTGCGGTTTGCCTTTGCTAGGGTCATGTTGCATGTAATGAACTGGAGCGTGAGAAAAGTGACAAGGTGCAAGGTGCTCACTTGGCTAGTTTGGCCAGCGCTGGGCTTGCCTTTTTTTTTTTTTTTTCTTTTTTTCTTTTTTTTTTTTTTTTTTTGACTCCTGCAAGGGTTTTCTCTACATATTCTTGGGAGAAAGGCTGGGGTCCCTTACTGGAACAGATGAGGGCTCTGTAGACTGAGGAGTGTATGGACATAAGCAGATAGTTTATAGCAAAAATTGAACTTCCTGTTTCTGCTGTAGAATTTTTAGAGATGACTCCATACGACAAGCATTACATAGCACAGCAGCTGCGAGCAGGAGCTGGCTATATCCTGGAAGACTTCAATGAAACCCAGGTAAGGGCTCGCTTACTAATCTAGAACGACGGTCACAGAATAGTTGAGATTGGAAGGAATTCCTACAGCTTGTCTTGTCCAAGCCTCCTGCTGGAAGCAGGATCAAATAGAGCAGATTGCTTAGGTCCTTGTCCACTTGGGTTTTGAGTATCCTCAAGGATGGAAACTCCACAACCTCTCTGAGCAACTTGATCTCATGTTTGACCACCCTCAATTTTTTTAAAAAAAAAAAAAAAAAAAAGGAATTTCCTGTATTTCAGTTTGTACCTGTGCCTCAGAAGACTTAGAGGTAGAGATCTTACCAGATCTATTTGGACAACTAATTCAATTTAGTGTCACTTTTACTTAAATTTAGATTTTAATAGAGAGGGTAAATTGTTCTTGGAGCATCTTGCCTGAGGATGCAGAGTCTTTTCTAGTGACTTACGGAGTCTCAAACTAAAAGATTCTCCTTTGTCTGAACTGGAAGAGAGAGTTATGATACAAAAACTACTAGGCAGAGTTTTTGCCTGTGACCTTCATAGCTTGGAGTAGGTGATTATTATTCGATACCCCCGATTTCAGAATCTGTTTATCTAATTCACCTTTCACATAATATGGCTGTGAAAATCAGGGTTTCAGTTGTTGTCTTCTTTAAGGTGTTTAGCAGCAGGATAACTTCTGGGTCTCTTTGCAAGCACTCTCCTGTTTACATGTCTTTTTATCTCCCCTGAAGTGTAATGCAGCATATCAGTGTCTTTTAATTGCGGACCAGCACTGTCAGACTCGGAAATACTTGCTGTGCCTTGCCAGAGGGATCCCTTGTGTGTCCCATATCTGGGTCCATGATAGCTGTCATGCTAACCAGCTTCAAAATTATCGGAACTACCTTTTGCCAGCTGGTTATAGCCTCCAGGAGCAAAAATTAATAGAATGGTAAGTGCCAAATAACCATGATCTGAGTCCACAGAACGAGGATTTAATCAGAGAGAATTGTTATGCTTGGGAGGCTCTTGAATACTGTAAGTGCCAAAGGTGTCCCTAGTACTGCTCCCCGTGCTTTCCCTTCCATATAGGAACAGCACTTCCATCTCTTTCCATGGATTTACAGCGACCTCTAACACCAAGGTACATTTGGGTGTCATATACACAAAAAAGACAGTCTCCTGGGAAGTAAGAAAGACGTCAGTCTTCTCCTGAGGAAGACTGCATTCTTGGCTGACTTCTCTAATTGCCCAGAAATGGATAAAGGAGAGCAATACTACTGCAATTTCCTTTTCCTTTGGTACGTTTGGAAGCCAGCTGCTGCATTTTCTATGGAGTCTAATTCAGCAGGTCTCTTCTGAGAGAATAATTGTCAAATCAGACTCCTCAGGCAAGGTGAGGGGTGGACAAAAGCAGTTTGTAAATTCATGTGGGCTTTGGGGCTGGAGACTGATGCCTGCCTGCTCAGCCCTGTCAAAGCAGAGGCATTTTGGATATGCACAGAAAAGGTGGCTCAGGATTAAGGAGGAGCTTAGCCTAACTTTGGATTTAGGCTGCTGCACACATACCCCACCAATGTTGTCAAGCTCTGTTTTACTATGTATAAACAAAGGATAATTGTTCCAAGTATTTCAGGAGGGGTGGTAAGAGCAGGTCATTGTACGCAAGATATTCAAAGAACCGGATGGGAGCCAGTCAGGTGACTAGAAGAAAGATAATGGTCTTCAGATAAAGTCTTGGATTACTTAGCAGTCTGCATTTCTCTTCTTTATTCTGCAGGCACCCACGAGAAAACCCATTCCATAACCTGAAGGTTCTCCTGGTGTCCGACCAGCAGCAGAACTTCCTGGATCTGTGGTCTGAAATCCTCATGACGGGAGGAGCAGCATCTGTTAAACAGCATTACTCAAATGCTCACAACAAAGGTACTCATTGGCTAGTTTCTCAGGCCTAGTAGCTGGGAATCCCATGCCACTGTGGTCTCCAGTATGGTTTGAAAACATTTAGGATGGCTTACAAGATTGTCTGTAAGCATAAAGGAAGGCAAAGTGCAGATACTAGCTCTCTGCTTGAATGTAGTCTAGGCGATTGCACCTGGACATCTGACCTTCCGGAGAAGCAGATGTTGCAGCAGAAGTTGCATCAATTCAGGACACAAGCCTTTGGCTTCCAGCCTGTGTTGAAAAGGAGAAATGGGCAGGAGTTGCTCCTGGACCTTCTGTAGGTCACTAGAATTGTGCTCCCTTGTCCTGAACTCAGCTGTCACTCCTTCTCTGCATGGGATGTAGGCCCTGAGGTCAGGGCTCAGGGTTATCTAGTCCTGCCTTTTAATGTTGGCTACTGGTTTTCTGTTAATTTCTGTCTGGACCAGAGGGATTCTCTTACCTGCAAGGTGCAGTGTTGCTGTAGAGCATGTCTTAACTTTCGCAAAGAGAATTCGCTGGCTAGGAATGAGAGGACGTGGAGGAGAGATTCATAGTGGTGAAACACACTGATCTTCTGCAGAGAAGATCCTTTTCCTTTTTTTCACCTGACAGATGCCTGTCTTTCCTCCTGTGCAGATATTGCTTTGGGTGTTTATGACGTGGTGGTGACTGATTTTTCCTGCCCAGCTGGTGTCTTGAAGTGTGCAGAAGCTTTACGGCTGCCTGTTGTCTCACAAGAGTGGGTGATCCAGAGCCTTATTGCTGGGGAGAGAGTAGGCTACAACAAGCATCCAAAATATAAACATGACTATGTCCCCCACTGAACTAAAACTTTGCCCTGCTGTCCCACTGTTGTGCAGACTGTGTTTTAATCAGGTTTTAAATGTTTGTGTAATTGGACAGTGTGCATGGATTACTGTACATAGTTTTATCTGCTGGACTTTTATGATGAAATAAATGTTCAATCTCTTGTGGTAGCTGCTGGGACTCCTCATTTACCTAAACTCATTCCAGGGCTGTGCCTCCAGAGAAGGAAGGCAGAGAAGAAAAGAAATGCTTACACTTCTTTGAGCTGAATAGCACTAATATTCTACTTTTAGTAAAGGCTGACCTCAACACAAAGTAAATTATAAAGGAAGGGAAGGGTGTTCTCAACTGGCAGCCTGTATTTACAGAAGTAAATCTACAGTGCTAAAATCTAAATGCTACAGGCATGGGGATGAGCGGTTGGAAAGCTGCTTGGCAGAGAGGGATCTGGGGGTACTGGTCGACAGGCGGCTGAATATGAGCCAGCAGGGTGCCCAGGTGGCCAAGAGGGCCAAGGGCATCCTGGCTTGTATCAGGGGTGGTGTGGCCAGCAGGAGCAGGGCTGTGACCGTGCCCCTGTCCTGGGCACTGGTGGGGCCACCCCTCGACTGCTGGGGTCAGGGTTGGGCCCCTCCCTCCCCAAAGGCCCTGGGGGGGCTGGAGCGTGTCCAGAGAAGGGCAGCGGAGCTGGGGAGGGGTCTGGAGCCCCAGGCTGCTGGGGAGCGGCTGGGGGAGCTGGGGGGGTTCAGCCTGGAGCAGAGGAGGCTGAGGGGAGCCCTCATCGCTCCCTACAACTGCCTGAGAGGAGGGGGGAGCCGGGGGGGTCGGGCTCTGCTCCCAGGGAAGGGGCAATGGGACGAGGGGCAACGGCCTCAAGTTGTGCCAGGGCAGGGTGAGGTTGGGCATGGGGAACAATTCCTTCCCCAAAGGGCTGTCAGGGGCTGGAAGGGGCTGCCCAGGGAAGGGGTCGAGTCCCCAGCCCTGGGGGGATTTTTAAAAGATGGGTGGATGAGGTGCTTAGGGACAGGGTTTAGTAGTGGACAGGTATGATTGCACTTGATGATCTTGAAGGTCTTTTCCACCCAAATGGGTCTATGATTCTAGCGAATACTTTATGACCAAGTTCAGGGCAGCAGCACTTCTGTTTGTTGGCAGACTAGCATGTTGTGTACTCCTCCAGCTTGCTGTTGTTATTTTCCATGAGTTTCATCAAGGTGTTGCTGAAGTGAGAATTTCTAGGACAAAGTACCATTTGGTTTTGGCTACTTCTCGTTTTGTTTTTTTTTTTTTCTCCCTGTTGTGGCTATATAGGTATTAACCTGCCTTAGTCCAGACTGGCACTACCTAAGTAGAGAGATAGACACAGGGACCTAAGACAACTAACCTGCTGGAAGACCGAGGTGCAAAGAGTACGTAAGTGCCGTGTACCTTTGTTTAAATGGTAATGGTGTAAATCGTCTGCCGCTGAGCTGCTGCATTCACAGCCAGGCACTTTATCTTAGCAGTCAACTGGCACAAGGGCAGAAGCTGAGTTTGAAGGCTCTTCACTCTAACGATGCGATAGGCTAGAGGAACACCCAGGCCTCCAGCCAGTCTTGGACAGGGTCTTTAGTCCCCTGCTTCAAACATGGAAGTTTTCTTGATGCGTATTTCTTCCCCAGTCACTTCCTAACTCATTCACCTTCTGACTGTTGGTCTGTAAATCCCACATCCAAACTTCAACACCCTTTCTCCAGTTTTCTGGCTTTTTTCATGGTCACAGGATTTTAAACTTTGCATCAGGCACAGTCCTACCATACCACAAACAACTGTAGTGCGTTGAAGATGCCAGGCCTCATACTTGCTGTCTTATTATTCCAGTGTCTTTCTGAGTGAGCAGAGGAGTGCCTTCCCCCCGCCCAAGGACAGGTGACCTTGAGAGCTGCAGCACTGGATGCTGTGAATGTACCAACCCTTTGAGGGGGAAGGCTGGTTTCCTGGCAGTCTTTGTGTTCAAACTGGGAAACCTGATACTATACCCCAGTGCCAGACTGGAGGGGTCTCTTCTGCCAGGGGATAGTCTGTTTGTTACGGCAAGGCTAGGAAATCCCAGTAACACACGAGAAGTTCCTGCAAGATCCTGCTTTTCATTGAAATAGGATGCTGTGCCACTCCTGGGGTGCAGACATTGACAATATTCCACATAACTGCGTGACAAGATGGTTTTATTTTGGTTCAGTAGGACAGTCACGAGTAGCATTCTAAATAGTCTTGAATAAAACCAGTACATTTAGAGCTAGCATCCTAGTTAAGTTTCTCCTAAGTGTTAATTCTAGCATGCTTCTCTGTCAGCATGTCCTTTGAATACAGCAAAGCTCCTACTTCTGTCTCGATATGCATAATTTTAGCACACAAAATTAAGCTTTGTAGAGAAAGCATGTGACATCACTAGTGGCTCCTTCACCTAAACAGATATGCTAGAACAGTGCACTGTACAAGAAGATATTCCTAAAATCCCTCCCCCTGTACCTTGACCTGCTATTGCAGTTGTTTCATTTGTCTGGAGGTATTTGATGAGCAGGCATTGTGTACTGTACGTTAGTTTATTGCACTAGTGGAACTTCTGAATACAGCCAAACCTTCCGTCATTGTCGGGAACAATAGACTGCTTCCTCTGTACTCCCAACTTGCCGAGGACCCTAGTCGAGCTGAATAGTCAAGACATCATTCCCGTTGCTTTTTCCCTTTCTGACGAGGCAGAGGCTGCCTCCCTAGAAGCATTTATAAGCATAGGCAGGGCTGCAGAAAGCATGGTTTTACTAGTTCAGCAAAAATGAAGTAGCTTTCTGCAATCACTGGGCAGTTCCTTCTGAAACGGTGGTTCATCAGGCAAGAGCCAGATAAAAAGAAAAATCCAGTTAAGTGCAAACTCCAAGAGCACCCCCTGCTTGACACATTGTTGGTCACAGCCTGAAGAAAAGGTCTTAGTGCTTAAACCCCAAAACTGCAAGAGAAAGGTACAGTATGAACAACATGTTGAAAGGACCTTTCTTTATCAACCTACAGCAGCGTTTTTCAGCTAGCAGCTAGTTCAACTTCATGCCAAAACAAACTTGAAGGGGAGCAAGCATAGGAAAACCAAAAACTAGTCATGCTGGTTTATTACTTTTATGTCATAGTATTTAGCAACACTTTGCTTCCAATTATTTTGGCTTACACAATCAATAAAAATTACTTACGATCATTTAGACCACTTCATACTTCAAGTACCTCAGGGTAATGCTACAAGCAGCCCTGAAGATATTCCTACCTGCCCAAAGTTCCTCCAGCCTGGGTGTAATATTTGTTATAATCCAAGCGTAGCAGCAGTTGAGCTAAGTCAGAGTTTATCTGATGGTTGCGAACGCTAGAGAGAATCTTGAAGAGAAGTGATGACTGACGACTGAATCCCTACAAATGAGAAGACGACAGTTATGGCACGCCCAAGAGAGAAAGCAAGCAAGCCTTTCATCTCTGTTCCTGCCTAAGCAATTCTTTGAACAGCCAGGAGAAAAGAATCACTGCAAGAGAAGTGACGCTCGTGGTCCAGTACAAGGTAAGCTGACAGATGCAAGAATTATTAGGTGTTAGGTACCCAAAAGGAGGGGTAGAGGCATAGGCTGATATCCACCTCCTTTCTATTCCAGTAGGGTAATCTCTGCACATCTGCCCACATTCCTCCTCTCTCTGTGCACATAGAATTTTCAACTCGGGAACAGTTGATTAATTAAAATCATTGCAAGCACTCATATAGAAGGTCTCAGCTTAAACTCACTCCTGTTCTACAGCTGTTAAAGCCAAGGTGACTCCTTAGGCAAACGTCTGCATGGGAGAAGAATAGGTCCATATAAACATAGATTCACCTTCACCAAAATACTGAGTTGTGCAGCTCCCCGTTCATCTAATGGGCCCAGGTTCTGACTGACCAGAGAACAAAAACTGTGACAAAGATCCAGAATTTCATTTAAGCAGTGGAAAACCTGCATGGGATAAAAAGCGCAAGATAGTAGTTTAAACAGAGTTCAAACCCAGAGGAAGCTGTTCTTAGTACCTGAGCACTGTGTTTTTCAGTCACTAAGGAAGATGTTAAAGCACCGGTAGCATTTTTGTTAAGGTTTTCTACAGAAAAAGGACTTAAATGCTATCTCTTTCCCCTTCACCCCCAACCTTTTGCAGACATTACTGGGGAAACCGCAATTGGCATGAGCCATCCACGTAGGCACAGACGTTGAACACTGGCTTCCCTATCCAACCAGCAGGCCGTCCTTGCAGCTTCGGGACTGAGAAGGAAGAATAAAGAACAGCAAGACCTGTGGTTCAAGGCCTTGGTTTCACTGTTCACAAAACCTGGAATTTCTTTTGTATCAGCCGGTCAAGGTAACTTGCATTCAGGAGCGTTAGGAAAGCCCAGGTGCCTCACAGACATAACTACTGGAACACTTAGAAGTTCCAGAGGGGATAATTAGCATTCTGCCCCCTTCATGCTATTGCCTCATAGACTGAGCAAAGCAATGAGACAGACAAGGCCTGGGGCATCACTGTGTTCATCGATACCCAACCTTCTGTGGGAATGTTTTTGTGAGGCTACATGTTTAGGGTACACTGTGACAACGCTGTAACATATTTTTGACTAAAACAATAAAAACCACCCTTAAAGTCCACTCAGGAACATCTCAACTATTTTCATCCTCTAAATACAAGAGAGGGAATTTTTCCTAATGTAATGCATTTCAGAGTGAGTCCCTCAGGAATACAGTTCCCAGCACTGTGCTAATTAGTACTGCTTTGTATTTTTGCCTGTGAGAGAAATATAGCAACAAAATTTAAGTCAATAAGGTTAGCTGAGCACTGGAACAATCTTGATTTAAAACTGCCAGGAATGCAGCATCCACACTCGCCAACTGTAAATGAAGTGATCTTAATTAAATTCTGTTCTAGTTTATGCCTGCTTTATTCTTAGAATTGTAGTCTGTGCGTTGCAGGGGATGATCACTGATCTGTTTTGAGAGAGATGGTTTGCCATACCTGTTCAGAAAGGTGTTTCTCAGGGCAGCTGGAGAATTTGTAGAAAAAGGTGAAAACAAGACCCACTTACAGGTTTTAGGAGGATGAAAGACTGAGCCAACAGATTACTTAAGAAATGATCGTGAGCCAGTCGTATACTCTCAAAATCTCGCGTGGCATTTATCTGCTGCAGAAGCTGTGAGAACTGCGATTCCAGAACATCCACCTGATGGATATGTAAAGAAATCTCATTAGAATCTTGAGGAATGGGAGTACTTCAGACCAGCCAGAAATGTTGTGTAAGAAACTTACTTTCCTTATTGCTACTCTTTCCTTAGAGGCTGAGCCTCACCTCCTCTCTGCCTCCTGAATGGGGAATTATATACAACAGTAGTACGTAATGGGGGGGACAATTTTTGATGCCTAAGTACTATTATCTAAGTAGAAAGGGAAAAGGTCACTTTCTTTAAGATTAACTATTGAAACTGTATGCTCGCCTGTAAACAAAGGTATTTGATTGTAGCAATCTTTGAATTTTACGCTGGGAGATATGATCTGGAATCTCAGGGCAAAGGCTGCAGTGCAAAAGCACAGCCAAAATACTCTGGAGAATCTAGAAAGCCAGGCCCCCTCAATTCAGCTCTTATGGCTATTAAAAAAACAATACTCAATTCTCATAAAATTATGCTACTACTAACTGGTATTTACATTTTTAAAGTCTCTTTTTTACTTGGTCAGAATCTTGCTTCTTTCAATTCTTAAAAAAAAAAAGAAAAGAAAAACCCAACAAAAAAACCTAACAAAAAACCCCAAACAACAACTTGTCACTTAACTCCAACTGGAGTTCACTTAAAGGGGCAAGGGAAGAAGCCAGGATGGTACCTTAATGATGCTACTTCAGAGATGACTCTGGCTTCTCACAAATGCTTAGTAGCAGTGGACAGCTGAAACTCCTGCATTTCCAGTAACACTCACTGATTCACAAGTCCAAAACTTTAAAATTGTAGCACTAAGTCTGGGAACTCAGACAAGGTTCTAGACTTGTTCCAAAGGAATCCCTATTTCTTTAAAGTACAAAGAATCTGAACCCAGAAAGACAGGACTTCAGTGCTCCCTCCATGAATTTCTGCCAGTTCCTGATTAATAGGTAAGAGTTTACCTTTCTCTATAATCCTGACCTGCAGGTAATACTGAAGATTGTCCACGAGGAAGGCCATGTGATCCCTCAGACGCCACTTGATGGCATCAGTTCTGTTAGATTTCAGGTGTTTGCGTTGCATCTGGAGAGCCCAGCAGTGCTGTAGCTCAGCCTGGACTCGTCGCACACTCAGCAAGTATTTGAACACAACATTATACCTACAGCCAAAAAAGACAGAATTGTTTTAACATGAAAATCTTCCTTGGGCACAGGTACTGGAGAACATAACAATGCAAGACTGGAAAAAGAAACAGGCGGTGGCTGCCTGCCAACAGACATGGTAGGTCAGGCGATGGCCCATCTCAGAGTAACAGATTTCTGCTTTATTGGTTACTGACCTAAAAAATACAAAGTTAATTTCACTGTAATGAGGGAAGAGCTGACAATGTTTTGTCAAAGTAGCACTGTTCATAAAACAGTGCAGATCTGTCAGCATCTTGCAGGTCTTACTGTCATTACAACAACTACCCTCAATATGAATGAATGGAAGGAGTAATTTTAAGGTTCAAGGAGCAAGCTGAAGTATTATAGCTCTACCTTTCTCTCCATACAGAGGAAAAAAACCCAATGTATTAGTGTGTGCCTGATCTCAGGATCAGGGAACCTACAGATGAACATACAAAGACAATACCTAGTACTTACTTCTCCAGAACAGCAGGAGTAAAGAGAATGTGGAGTGGCCATTGAACTTTGTAAGACAGGCCCAGAGCTGCCCATCCAGATGCAGGGGCTTCTCGTGGTGATAACTCCCGGGAAGGCCCTTCACGAGCCTGAGAAGTATCTGAAAACAAATGAAGTGCTGAATTAAGTCATCTTCTCAGTCAGGACAACCATGGCAAGGAAGAAAAGGGGAAAGAACAGAGTAAGAAGAGCCAAAGCAGGCTAGGCCATTACACAGGGCTGCAAAGGGAACAAAGATAATATTTCTTTAGCTTCAGAGAAGGGTGAGTAATAGGACTTGAAAACAAGATCATCATCTCCCCTCTTAATTCGGTACCAGAAGTGCAGGTAGATACCTTTATGCTCCTTTCCATGATACTCAATGGTTAAGTGAAGCAGGGGAAGAAGGTTGTCATCATCTAACAATACCTTATGAGCAGACTGCTGAAATGCAACGTTGACATCTGACGAGAGAGCACAGATACCAACACAAGATGACACAGATAGATAGATAGTGCTACTTTTGCACCCATTAATTATTTATGCCCAGCCACAAAAGGCAACACTGACACACTATTTTAATTTAATTCCAGTTTCAAATGCGGAGAGAAACCTGCCGTCTGAAAGTCTCTGAGATGTTATTTTCACCCACTCTGTGAAACGTTCTAATGCACAAGTGCTGTTCCTTCAAAACTAACGACCACATCTAGAGGATAATGGTACTGGACGCGACTAACCGCTTTCCTGCTCTACCGCAGCGAGGACAGTTTGGTAAGTGAATAAGCAACACTCACCGTGTTCAGTTACAGCTGTGGGTGGTGTTTTTAACATGTGCTGTGCAGTGTCAATGAAGGCCTGAAACAGCTCACCTCTTCCCAAAAGGTAGAAGTCTTTTATAATCTGTGGAGATATATATTTTTTTTTGTATATAAGCATATCCAAAACTGAGCAGAAATTTTAAGTGCCCTAGATGAGAGCATCCATTTTTATTACTGCTTGGACAACTTCTGCCATTTCAAAACACAGCTGGAGAGCTATGAATTCCATCCAGTGCCCAAAAAGGCTACGCTGCCTTTGCTTGCAGATGCAAACCACAAAACCACAAATGCATACCCCTCTAACTCTGTCTCTGACCAAGTTCTATCTCTGCTCGATCTCGAGACCTTGAAAATGAAAACAGCTTTACCTAAAAGAAAGCACAGAATCTCAGACAGCAAAGTATTTAATGGGAAAGAGACATTAAAAAAGAAAGAAAAATTTAAGCTGCCTTAGCAAACCCAAGCTAGCAGTCACATTACCTTCAGTTGTCCTAGTAAATCTGATTCTTCCACCATCAGTTTCCAAAGATGCTAATGAGGAAACAAAAAACAAAACAAAAGAAACCTCCCCTCAGATTTATCTAAACCCATTCAGTGAGAACAGCAGCTGTCTTAAAATACTTGTGGTGCATACAGAAAAGCACCTACATGAAACGCTATATAAAGCACAAAAGCACACTAAGAATCCTCCGTGTAGGCAGCTCGTGCTACTAGTTAGAACGTTCTTGCTGCATACGAGCAAGAAACTCCGCCTGTGACAAAACCCAAGCAAATTCTTATGAAACCAGTTCCACCCTAGCTTTGTTCTCACTTTTCTAGCTTCCCCATCTTCTCAGGTTTACCCCCCCACCCCAAATTAAAAAAGGAAGATTAAAAATTGCCAAAGAAAATAATTTGTCCAGTGAGACACCACCGTGATGATGAAAAGTTCTGAAGTCGCTGCAGGTGAAATTAAAAAAAAAAAATTCCCTTCTTTCCCCCACGAAAGTGAAGGGTATTTGTTAATGTCCTTTTGTCATTGGAAGTTGGGTAACATGAAGCTCTGAGCCCCATAACAATGTGAAAACTACCTGCAGCATTCACATGAGTGCTCAATCACTGGTTCTGAAGAGCCCCCTCCCCCAGTCATTCACAGAACTGAAATGCTCCTCAGCCTGTACTGCAGTTACTTGTCCTAGGACCCTTACCTCAGCAACTGTGCTCCGTATCCAGTCAACCACTGATTCAAAGTCCACCAAACTGAAGAGCGGTTGCTGCTTGAGTCGATGTAGTTCTGCTGCAAAAGTGTCCTCCTGGTTTTTTAGGATGGAGCCTGGGCAGCAATAAGAAAAGTGTTTTGGACAATAAAAAGGAATAGGATTTGGAGAATTGCAGACCCCTTCCAGCACAGTGGCTGTCCAGGCAGCACCATCTCAGGTCTGGTGAGGAATGTGAAGCTGAGGAGGCCTCACAGTGCAAGTACCGAGGTACAAGATTTCTGTTGCAAGTAGTTACAGCATAGACACTTGACATGACAGCGCTGTTGTATCAGTAAAAACCCAAAATACATTCTACGTAAATGATTGCCACCAACAGCCCTTTTCCTAGGGCTGAGCTAGATCTTTGAACCCACAACTTTTCTGCCACATTACCCAGGTGGTTCGGTTCTCCACCTACCCCTGCCCCTTTTCAATCTATCCTACTGCTTGAACTTGGGGATTCTTTTTTTAACCAACTAAGCTAGAAGAGCAGTTTCTTTTCACCTTGCTTCTCCTAAGGCAAGAAAACATTCCAGTTTAATTTGTCTTTTGTTCTCTGCAATGTCACTCAAGTCATGACTACTTTTGCATAGACAAGCTCAAGACTGAGCCTCCACAGCAGTCCTCCCCAATTGGTCTAGGAATATATTTCCAAAGCCGTCTCCAATGTAAACTCAGTCTCTCAAAGAGAACCACCAGCTGAAACTGCCTCTCTCTTGTGGTCCTAAAGGCTCCATCTTGATCATTGGTCTTCCACATTGACCTTTGGGATGACCTTGCAATGAATCTCTTATATCTGTGAATGTGTTTTAATCCTATGACACCATTCTGCAACATACACACTCAGAGCAAGAGGTACCCTTGTATCTGTCTGCACCCTTCGGGGACAGGGATGCAAACTGAAAAGAAAACACAACTTTTACAATTGCTTTATTTATCCAGAGCAAATCACATGGTGACTTGTTGCTGGAAACTTGGAGACTATGTTTGGAAAGTGTTATTATTTACACCGCTCCCTTGGAACCAAGCAGAACACTGGGACCACTGCTCTGTCCTGGCATAAACATCCGTATGTTCTGAAGATTATCAGTGAATAGCCAGTGACTGTTGCGGAATTTGTTCTGCATTTTGGAAGATACTTGTCAGTCACTCGTAACTGAGCAAAGGCCACAAGGAAGATGTTCCTTACCTTTTCTGGTCAGGTTAACATTTTGATTCTCAAACATCTGTACAGATTCTCCCACAAAGAGGATTTTCTCAGCGACCCGCACAGGAATGTATGAAGGCAGCATTTCTACTCGCAGAGAAAACTGTTTTAGAGACGGAGCTAACATGTTCTCCTCCTCAATCAAGCGCTGTCAGAGACATGGGAGAAAAGAAATCAAGCAAAAAAAGTGTAAGAAAACCCGCTAGAAAAGGTGTATAAAGGGGTGGGGTGGGAATCCAAGTACATTGGAAGTAAGCAGAAAGGTAGCAAACCTGATTTGCATCTTTTAAGTAAGCCTACAAACATCTTTATACTTCTGGTATGCTAGCAGTTCTCCCTAGGGATGATGTTGCTTTCATGAGAGAGGGGAGCAGAAGCAGGAAAAGGAGACGCTAAACCTCTGTGGAATAGCAGCAGATTGGCTCTCCCAAAGGACAATGTTACCTCAGCAAAAGGAATTTTTGTTGCAATTGCACTAGTTTTTTGTGCAATTGCACTAAGTTTTTTGCAGCCGTAACAATGTTAATTAGCAGTACCAGGAATAATAGTCCCCTACACGGATGCCTGTATGTTTTAGCACTGCTAGAACACTGGTAATACAGGCCAAATGTAAACACCTCCACTAGTGAGCAAATAGGTTAAAAACCTGAAGGCTTGCTAGCATAAATTAGGCAATTTTCTCAGTTCCTGTGAAAGGTGTTTAAAACAATACAGGAAGTTAGTAACTTCTTTCTGAATGTATTAATAAAGAAGGTTGGACATCAGGAAAAATTCCTTCCCCAAAAGGGCTGTCTGGCACCAGAAGGGGCTGCCCAGGGAAGGGGTCGAGTCCCCATCCCTGGAGGGATTTAAAAGCTGGGCAGACGCGGTGCTTAGGGACAGGCTTTGGTGGTGGGATGGCAGGGGTAGGGGAACAGTTGGGCTGGGGGAGTTTAAAGGGCTTTTCCAACCCAAACGATTCTACAGTTCTATGATTCTAAGAACTCTGAAGTATAGAGGCAAGATTTTCCTTCAGAAGCAACACTGACTATTTCATTTGGCTTGTTACTGGAGAATTAGGTTCATTAGTCCATAATCAAAAAACCATTATGCTAACAATGTTTGCCATCTACAGAATTCTTCATTTTATTAGGAGAGTTCAGTACAAGTTTGTATACTGACGTTAGCAGCTTGGCAGTTCTTTTCTTAAGAGTCTTCTGACACTTTTAGATGAGGAAACGCCCAAGTATTTTATCGGTCTATCCCACCAACACTCAGGATTTCTTATTTTACTCTCTGACTGAAGAATTGCAACACTGTTAGTCAATAACACTGAAGAAGAGAGTTAATTTGGCACTCTCGGTGTCACCTTAATGCCTACATTTTCCACAATGGATCTAGGAGACTCACCTATTTGTACATTCTTCCTATATAGTGAAATAACAGATTTTTCACTAAGTGCCTTTTAAAGTTTTCCCTTGGTTTTGCCTGTGTGTAGTCTGTCCTCAGCAGAGATGGTTTGTACAGGGCACTTAATTAGTATGCAATGCGGGGTGTTTCGGGCATGCATCTTGCGTGTGTTCACAGCCAAGTTGCTTGCAGCACACTAACACCATGGGTGCCCATGAAGGGTTTTCTCACAGTAAACTAGAGTGTGAATTTACAGAGTTGCACTTGCTCCTCACTGGTCTCTGATGCAAACGCTATTCAGATGCACAAAGTGTGGAAGATTACTGCACTGAGAAAGCTGCTTTGCACATGAGCACTCTAATGGCGTGCACCTACATGAGGAGTTACCACATTTCACCAGTATACTGGCAGGTTGTTCCTTTGCTTAACTGAGCACCCTGGACATGTTCTTAGCAGCCTCTTGACTCTCGCATAGCACATTTTCCCCTGGTAATGTATTAGCCTGTTAGGTAACATCTGCACAACAAACGGTGGTGCAAGAAAGGTACCTGACCCAACTGCCAGTGGAAAGGGTGCAAATCAAGGCAACACCTGAGCTCCCCACACCCTTTCTCTTGCAATTGCTCACTCTACCACCAGTGCCTGCATCGAGCAAATGACAGTGTTGACCATAAGGAATCAGAAAACAGTGAAGAGCAGGGTGGGTACAGCAGTTCCCATTACCTGACATCAGCATCTCCACAGATTCCATCCACAGGGCTTTCAGCCCCACGATTATCCAACTGTGCAAAACTATAGGTCTCTGTCCTTTATGCCTAGCTGCAACCTATTACAATATTCTGTTGGTTTGCCATCTTGCCAGGTCTCAATATATGTCCAGTCTAGCGTAGCTCGCACTGAAACAGCAGGCAATGTATTTCTTCTTTAGTCCCCTAAGGACCGAAGGATGCCAAGCTATGACTTGCAGTCTTACCAGGTCCTGCAGTTCTCGTAGCTGTTTTCCTGTAAGTCCCCCAATTCCTAGGTCATCGTCATCTTCTTCAGGTTGGCTAGGGACATTCCCAGAAGAGGGGCCCTGTTTGATAAAGAACTCTTCATGTTGGTCTAGTAGCAATCCATGCAGCATCCAGGCAGAAAGCTGCTTATACATGACTCCATGACACACAGCCAGAATCCTGAGGCCAAGAGAAACAGACAGTACGGTCTTTGCACACAGTAATCAAACCTCATTGTACCTCATTCTGGAAAGTCCAGTTAGTCAGCTGGGCAATATGGCAAGTGCTAAATAGCTATTGTGGAATTTTATAGTTTGGGGGTTTTTAAACGAGAAAGGTGGACCGATCACTTGCAAAACTAAACTAACTGCATATGTGGCTTCTCCACGGAGATCTGCTAGTATACCAGAAGTGTAAGTAAGTTTGCAGTGGTTTCCCAGTCCCGCTGTTTCTACTCAATTACCATTTCAGCATGAACACAAATCATCTCAAGTAGTCTGACCTTCTTCCTAAGGACACACAAACCTAGCAACACTCACCCAGTCACGTTTATCCTTTTGAAGGATCAAAAAGCAGTAACAGGTATACCATATGCAAAACAGCCGTGTAGACCTCAGAAGAAGAAAAAACATAGGGTCTGAACTTTCCTCAGCCCTAAGTCCAAAGTATGGAGAAAGCCTTAATTCCTGCCCTAAGTCTGCTTTAGATAAATAACGGGGACTGCAGCAGTTTTCCCTGCATGCTACTCCTACTTTTCTATCATGCAAGCCTGTTTTGCACCTACTCTTTTCACAAGTACGATAAACACTTTGACACTAACTCCAGTTACTACAGAAGAATGAAATAATAGTTTTACTGTATCTACATACTTTTCAAGAGCACTGCGAACAGGAGGCAACCCCCCACAGCTGTGTTTGTGGACTGTCTCCAATATCTGACATCCATGAATCTGCAGAAAGAAAACATAGTTAAACTAGGTCTGCTAACTGCACCTGCAACAACCTCTTCAGACACTTAAACACTATGCTTTTGGCCAAAAAGAACATGCCTTGACAAGCTGCACAAGCCTTACAGAAAGAAAGATGTAACATACTACACTTAGTGAAGAAAGAGGCCTTCTGTGTGTGGCTCTACACCCAAGCCTCTCTCAAAAATCTCCCGTAACAAAAAGTAAGCATCTCTGGATTCTGAAAACATTAACTTCTGCCTTTTTTTTTTCCAGGGGACGGTGGGAGAAAACAGACTCAGAAAAGAAGAAAATTCCAAGCAGCAGCATCTCATACTATGAAATGTATTGTGATGATACAGTGCAAGTCATCAAAGGTCATACTGATCACGGAAAAGCCAAATCCAGTGTAAACAGCTTTGAAAAACAGTTACTCAATCCTTACAGTAGTACTAGGAATTGGGCACCTACTACTGAAACCACATTCTTTCCTAGTATTAGAGGTCTCTAGGATGAGGGCAGAAGTAACTATCAACTAAAGAGGAAACTTGCTAAGAGAAACTAGCTACAATTTTACTGTACCTTCTGAGTCTTGATCTGTTCCACCATGACCATCACAGAGGGGAAGAGTAACTGAAACTGCAGAACGAGGGGCAAAATATTGAATTAGGTTGCTATGCAAGGGAGAGAGAAAAACTATACTTGAGTAAGCACGGACAGCAGCTGATTACAGTAATTTAATGAAACTGTCATCTGGCTTTCCCTCCAAATTAGAAACATGATGTGAAAACCTATCTCTAGGAAGAATGTCCTCCCTCCACTGGACCAAGATGCATGAAGTTACTGTATTCCAGCTGCAGCTCAGGCAAACACAGGCAGTGAGACATATGCAGAGGTCAAGGTGGGTGACCTAAGCTTTGTGTCACAGTGCAAGTGATCCTCTGAGCACGATTAAGGGACGACAAATGTAGAGGCATTAAAAAGAAATGGCATGACATGACAAACACTTCTTTATCCCAGCCACTTTCTTATTAGGCTCAAGGAGTGATAAGAGTTTATTAACAGGACATACCTGGTCCAAGGAATAATTAACATGTGAGATGGAAAGATGTGGGTCGGCCAGAAACTGTAACAACAAAGCAATTAATGAAAATTAAAATAAGGTATGGGTAAGTAAAAAAGCACATTAGGCTCTATATCCCAAACCTTTAGTTCCCATGGCTTTTTCACACTCACACACACAGATTTTTGGGCTGTGTCCCATTTTAGGCTGTAACAAACACTGGATGGTGACAGCACCCAAGATATGACAGCTGCTAATCTGGTGGAGATTAATCAAAACCTTGACAACTGAAAACAGAAGTCACAATAGTCTGAGACAGCACTGGGCTCTGAGGCAGATGGGGCACTTACTGAACTGAAGGTGGAGGGAACTTAGTACTTATTAGAATGAAGAGTCATTTACAATGGCACCTCACAGGAATAATTTGGAAGAAACCCCTGATGTGGAAAGGAAAACACCTTGTCTCCTCTTTAGCTACTACTACTTGGCATATTTATTGCAGAAATGACAGCTTTCTGCAATCTGCCAGCCTCTTGTTCCGAGTCTCTCTCCTTTACCTCTTGTTCTAGGTCAAGTAGTGCCTGTCGATACGGCTGCAGCACTGAATCAAGACCCGTGCAGAAGGCTCGCAAATAAATGCCATGTAATCCACTCTGGTTTTGCTGAGATGGATGATGGTCCTGAAACCAAACAATAAAATCTACATCAGCTCCCCAGGGCAGGTCTAAAGGGTAATGGAGTTTCTGTGCAGTGTTACACTGGCAGCCAGTGGTCCAAACGTGTTGAAATGTACCTCAGGCTACCAGAAAGCACCCAGAAAAAAACCCAGAAGTTTGTCACAAGGAGAGTTACTTGAACGGAGTTATATTTGGCTCTTCTGCGGACACACGCGAGTGCTGGGAACCACTAGTAACTTCAGTGCTTCTTTCTACCTACACGTGCCTCTGGGATCTCACAGCTCTTCAAATACTCGCCACAACACAGGGATGAGCATCCTGTACAATTCACAAACCCTGGCCAGTCTGCAGCGACCAGAAATTATCACAGTATGCTTCCCCAACAATGACATTTTACGTTTGGTCCATCTTTCGCTGTCCTGCACCCTCCCTTATTTGCATTGCACAGCGCTGTCTGGAGCTCTGCCCGGGAAGGCGCACGTCTGTGCTAGGGCGGGTTTGCCCTGCGGGACACCCAGGCATGCGGGGCCGCTTGGCTGGCTGGGCACCCACTGTGCTCCTCCTGGGAAACGCAGCAGAGCGGCGCGGTGGCCCCACCTGCTGCTGTACGTGCCCCGTGTACTGCTCCACAAATTCTGCGAAGCGGATGTAGTCGGTGCCGAGGCGGCAGAGCCGGTTCAGGACGTTGGTCTCGCTGGGGTGGAGGAACGGCAGCTCCTGAGAGACCTGAGGGGGGAAGCAGTGGCGAGCGATATACCTCAGGAAACAGAATTTCTCACCGAGTGGGAATAAGGAATCATGTGTAACAGGAATCTGGGGATTAGAAGGAGCTAAGATATACAGAAGTATTTGCTTATCGGCACATGAAAAGAACTGGTGACTACACCCCCGAAGAGGAGCTAAAAGACCAACAGAAGGGGAACACCCTGACTCAAAAGGCCCAGCCAAAGCCTGGATATTGCTAGAGAGGTGGGAGCATCGAAGAGCTGCGGTAACTGGGGGAAGGCGGTGAGGGGAGATCACGACCACCGACTCAAACCCGAAGAGACTTGCCCCCTACGCCAACAAGGAGCACGCGTGCTAATTTACACAGCAAGCGAGGGTAACTTAAGTATAATTAACAATGGCAAACGTTATAGCGATCGCTAGCCGAGAAACACGAACTTGGGCGGGTTTTCTTTGATCACGTAGCAGGATAAATCTGTGGTAATTCTTTTGGAATGGGGTGCTAGCGCGGTGGGGTTACCGTCAAGCGCCCACCTCCGCGCAGAAAGGAAATAAAAGCAAACACCTCGACTCGGGGTGTGAACCGGCCGTCGCGCACCGGGTAAAGAGCCCAGATCTGGGATGAGGCGAGGGGGGCAGCAGCGGTGAGGGCGGGCCGGGCCGTACCTGCAGGCCGCCGCGCTTGCTCCAGGTGAAGGCCGCCCCCGGGTACCCGCTCAGCGCCAGCAGCAGCTCGTGGATCATCCTGCCGCGCCGAGCCGCGCCGCGCGGGCTGCTGGGTACCGCGCAACGGCCGCCGGG